>CAUDMG010003095.1:12500-262500 GCA_958450375.1 Homarus gammarus | reverse complement strand
CGAGTTCGTTACCAGCATACAAATTCCTTCCTCGTTAACAGCGTACGACTCATCGTTATATCCGATCGTGTATAACCGAACAAATATAACGAACTACAATCAAGTGAATGGCGTTTATAATCTTATTTATTATACGAACTTCTGCCAATGACCTACAACTGAGCGAGTTCGTTATAGCCACGTGCTTCACCTGGCCCTGTTAACGAGACACAGGTGAGAGGGGCTTGTTACATGGCCGCCGTCCATAGCAAATCACAGAACTGAGACTTAGTTAAATAATTTGGGAGACTGGCCACGAGGCTTTCTCTCTCTCACCTTCAATGTGTACCGCCTCTCTCTCTTTTCTCTCTCTCTCCTTCAACATCAACGTTATTACCTCTCCTCTCCCTTAAACCCATTTCCCCATCTTTATCACATCTCTCTCTCTCTGTATGTTAGATAATTCCTAATTCTTTTCATTCTCTTCTTCTCTTATCAATTTACTCTCTTCGTTACTGATGCTTCCTGAGTTTATTTTGAATAATGAAAAAAATATATATGTGTGTGTGTGTGTAAGCTGACAAGAGTTATCAATATTGAATATGGAACGTCAAAGATCGGCATGGCAAAAAATATCCTTGTCATCCAGTCAGTTAACCAATCAGTCAATCAGTCAGTCAAATTAATCGGTCATTGTATCACTCCGTAAGTCTAACAGTCAGTCAGTCGTCTCAACTAGGAGCCTCGGAACACCTCCCCGAGAGTGGACAAGATGAACCAATCCCACTCGGTGCCTCTGAGCTCACGATCCAGATATTCTATTGTACTGTACTTCCCTGTATCTTCCCCCTGTCTCCTTCCCCCGTCTCCTCCACCCGTCTCTTACCCTGTCTCCTCCCCCTGTCTCCTCCCCCTGTCTCCTCCCCCTGTTCTCCCTCCCTGTCTCCTCCCCCGTCTCCTACTCTGAATATCCCGTCTCCTCCCCTGCCACCTCTCCTCCCCCACCCCTCCCCCGGCCCTCTCTCCTCCCCCACCCCGCCCCCTGCCCCGCCCCCTCCCCCGTCTCCCTCGTGTCTAGGGACAATGCTTCATCTCTCTACACGAAACACAGAAACTCCTGAAATCATTTAAATTGAATGATAAATATTAATAGCCAAAGATTGGTTGCCATTTTGTCTGTCAATATTGTGTTTGGGGAAAAAATTATCGTATTTATTAGTATCGTAGTCAATGGCTCACAGTATGTTGGGTATAAACCTCCCCAGAATGTAGCACTTTAATACGTGGCCGTAATTTTGACATTGGGATGTTAATGTGATGATACGATACGTGTGTTGACGCTGGAGCCTCACACTGCTGGTTGGAAACATTTATACTGATTTGAATTCATAGTTTGTGGTTCGTGGTGATGTTTTTGTTGATCACTTTTATTCAGTTTAATAACAAATGTTAAATTTTATGTTTAGTCCAATGAAGAGAGAGAGAGAGAGAGAGAGAGAGAGAGAGAGAGAGAGAGAGATGAAACCGTAGTTATGAACGATAGGTTAAGGCTGGAGGCTCGAACGCTTGAAGTGGTCAATTTAGCGTGAGATTCAAGAGTCAATGACCTTGACGTGGGGGTCATACACTACTGCCTTTACTGTGTTGAGAGAAGGACTCGCCTCACGTGGCGGGTCATCACTGATGAGAAACTCGATATTTATGAACTGAACTTAAAAAAAGAAGTTATTTAACGTAATACAAAATGCATCAGTGACTCGAAACTGTAAAATCCATAGTTGGGACCAAACTTGTGATTTTGGGCAGTGCAATAAGTAATAAGGGATTGGGTCACTTACTAGATGACTTATTTTTGAGGCAATATGTTTCATTACTCAAGGGAATTGATCTCCACACTTGTAGTTCGGGTCCCGTGTTATTGGGAGTCGACAACACGAATACTTGTTCATTTCTCTAAAAAAAAAAATGAATATAAAAAGCAGCTGGCACAGATTACTACTCTCTACACGTCTCAAATTGCCACCATGTCAAAGTTGAGCCTCAGGTCTCCAGTCTTTGATCTTACAAAGTGCCAACTTTCCGTCGCCTGTTTCACTCAAGTCAAATATTTCGAGCTTGTGTTTTCACGATGTGGTACACGACTTTGAACTCCTAGTTTTATTAAAGAGTTAAATACTTTTACAGTAAAGTTAATCCTGACAATCAACACTCCATAAATAAAAGATATATTGAGATAAGATGAAAGGAAATCGTTGTTTTAGGAGAGTTTTACGTTTGTGTCGAAACAGCAGCGGTTGGGAAGTCGAGTATCATCCGTCATGAGATGTTCCTGAGTTTCCCCTTCGTCAGGAGAGTGAGGGATGATGGGCACAGGTCCTCTGTCTCCATGGCTACGACTCCCTGCACACCTCATCCTCCTGCCTCGTATAACCATCAAGTGTTCTGCCTTCTGCTGGGGAATATATCTTGGTGGAAAGATATTTTTTCTTCAATCTTTTTTTTTTAGTATTTTGAACCACATTTTGTTAACTTAATTCCAAAAGCAAATAATAATGTAGATATATAAACTGATAAATATATATACAGTAATGTACACAAACATACACACTTTACTCACACACAAGAGAGAAAAAGAACTATTTAAGAAAAGTATAAAGTTTTGGTCAAGGAAGGAACCATTTCATTTGGGGAACATTAGGTCAGAGGTCACGACTCAATGCGATTTTGATGACACAAACTACCACAGTGCTCCCAGATAATAACTTGGCTATTGAAATCTCACAGTCAAGCATTTATTTCTGAAGACCTGTATCAGAATATTAAACTAAAATATTTCATAAACAACGATTCAAATATTAACATAAATCAATACAATAAAACAAAAATCGATTTGAATTAAACCCCAAAATAATTAAAATAGAAAAAATACGATAACAAAATAGATACAAATAATTAAAACACGTATTAGTACATATTAACAGTTTTTAATAAATAATAAACATTAAAGTCATTACACTCTGTTATCTTTATCACTTCAAAGATACATTAGTTACCCTTCATGTCACTCACTTCAAAGATACATTAGTTACCCTTCATGTCAGTCACTTCAAAGATACATTAGTTACCCTTCATGTCACTCACTTCAAAGATACATTAGTTACCCTTCATGTCAGTCACTTCAAAGATACATTAGTTACCCTTCATGTCAGTCATTTCAAAGATACATTAGTTACCCTTCATGTCAGTCACTTCAAAGATACATTGGTTACCCTTCATGTCAGTCACTTCAAAGATACATTAGTTACCCTTCATGTCAGTCACTTCAAAGATACATTAGTTACCCTTCATGTCAGTCACTTCAAAGGTTACATTAGTTACCCTTCATGTCAGTCACTTCAAAGATACATTAGTTACCCTTCATGTCAGTCACTTCAAAGATACATTAGTTACCCTTCATGTCAGTCACTTCAAAGGTTACATTAGTTACCCTTCATGTCAGTCACTTCAAAGATACATTAGTTACCCTTCATGTCAGTCACTTCAAAGGTTACATTAGTTACCCTTCATGTCAGTCACTTCAAAGATACATTAGTTACCCTTCATGTCAGTCACTTCAAAGATACATTAGTTACCCTTCATGTCAGTCAATTCAAAGATACATTAGTTACCCTTCATGTCAGTCACTTCAAAGGTTACATTAGTTACCCTTCATGTCAGTCACTTCAAAGATACATTAGTTACCCTTCATGTCAGTCAATTCAAAGATACATTAGTTACCCTTCATGTCAGTCACTTCAAAGATACATTAGTTACCCTTCATGTCAGTCACTCTATGAACGTCCTGTACTCCATACGCATTTTCTCTACTTTTTCTTTGGTTAAATTATAGATCATTACTTTTTCTTTGCAGTAAATGTCACCTTACGTTTTCTGTCAATAAAATAGTCTTCTCTTATCTAAACCCAAACACACATTCTCAGCCGTCCTTTGGAAAAAACTAATAAAATAAAATAATGATAATAATAATAATAATAATAATAATAATAATAATAATAATAAACCTCTTTTCTTCCCCCAAAAATAGAGCCTCACGTTTTTATTACACAAAATTAAACACTTTGAAAGAAAATGAAGCCTTGCATTTTCTCTAAGATAAAATGCCTGGGTTTTCTCTTTCTTTCTTTCTTTCTTTCAGTCAAAAACAGGATGATGAAATTATTAAATCAGTTTTAAACAAATGTGTTATGCGGTCCTCTTGGCGGCCACATCCAACATATTTAAGATAATTTTTGGCTCAACTTTTCATTATTAGGATTTTTATTCCTTAAAATTTGTGATGTAATTTTTATACACGGATTTTTAAGGAGTTTTATTTAAGTGTTTTTGAAATTGTCCCCCCCCCCCCCCCCCCCAAAAAAAAAATAAATAAATCGTATGAAGTTGAAATTTTGTACGTGTCTAGAAAATTGTTCGAACATAGAAATTTTTGGGAGGGGGGGGGGGGGGGGGGGAATGTTTCCTAAAAAAATATATATTTATTTTTTTTTTATATATCCCAAAACCAAAAATAATCTACCATCATATTTTTGGCAAAGTCTCCTGAAAATTAGTTAAAATTTCAATAATGATTCTTTAACATTATTCAATTTGATTTGATTTAAACAAATTTCCAGATATTCGTAGGACAACATTTTTTTCACATTAAATTGAAGTAATTAAACTGAGAGTCTCTGTGGAATAATGACGCCATCTTTGTGTCATAGATTAAATGAACCACTTAGAAATACATCTTAATTAACGTGAAGTCAATATTGCGCTGAGACTTGCCTTCCTCTTCCCTTCTTGGTCAGGTCAGGTCAGGTCAGGTCAGGTCAGGTCACGGCAAAAATTCAAGGATAATTATATTATTTTTTTTTATTAATTAACGATAGAATTACTGTTTAGAATAATCCTTGGCCTTCTGTTGTTCATTATATCTGATACACAAGTTGGTCCTTCCCTTCCTCCCTCCTTCCTCCCTCCCTCCTTTCCTTTTCTCCCTCCCTTCCTCCCTCCTTCCTTTCCTCCCTCCCTCCCTCCTTCCCTCCCTCTATGCACAAACAGTCCCCTGAAAACGAGGAAGAATTAATCGCGGCAGCCCCCCCTATCATCGCCAAAATTTATGTCTCGCTAATTGTCCTGTTTTCTCCCTGACCATAACACTGTAATGGAGGGGTGGGTGGAGGGATGGGTGGAGGGGTGGGTGGAGGGCTGGGTGTAGGGCTGTTGTGGGTGGAGGCAGATCTGTAAGTTAGTCATCCTGTATGTGGCCCAAATAAACGCCCTTAATTACCTCTCAAACAACATCTTTTTCTCATTTCCATATCATTTCTTTTTTTTCTCTCGTCTTTACGGTATTTTTGAAAGCAGTGGTTCAGCCCAGGAAAGAAGGAGTTGCTTTATAGAATTAATATCGTGTGTTTGTGTGGGTTGTTTACTCTGATTATGTAAACATCTGGTGTTGGTGGGGCTGAGATTACCATGTGCTGGGTGAGAGAGAGTGCGTGTGTGTATGTTAAAAAGTGTGTGGGTATTTGTGTATGTGAGTGCTAGTGTATGTGCGTGTGTGTGTAGGTGAGTTCCTGCGTGCGTGTTTGTACAATAATAATAATAATAAAAATAATGATAATAATAATAATAATAATAAAAATAATAATAATAATAATAATAATAATAACAATAATAATAATAATAATAATAATAATAACAATAATAATAATAATAATAAAAATAATAATAATAACAATAATAATAATAATAATAGTACAATAATAATAATAATAATAATAACAATAGTAAGTGAACTCTGGGTAGCATTGACCGTAGACTTTCAACCTCCAACTATAGTATTGTATTTCTCACTCCTTCACCTCTCACCATTCCATTACTTCATTCCTTTTCACCCACATATATTTCATTATTACCCTATCCTATTGTATACTCCTTCTACTCCTCCCTTACTCCACCATGTCCTTCATACTCCTTCTACTGCCTCATACACCAGCCTCATACTCCTCACTCAACTGTCGGGCTGTTAATGTCTGTTTCCGTTAAGAGAATTACCAGACAGAGTTAAGGTAATCTCTCTCTCTCTCTCTCTCTCTCTCTCTCTCTCTCTCGTTTTGTTGTTTTACGTGAGACACAAACACAAAAATAATAACAATGATTTTTTTTTTATCGTAAAGTTCATAACGTATCTAAGACCAGATTGTTTACACACTCAAGTAATGACGGGAGGAGGAGGTCATTTAACACAGTACACAGAACAGATGTGAACACAAAGGTCAACTACGAGGTGTTGATAATTTTGACAAAGGTTGGGACTGGGCTGTTCTTATAGGGATCAGTACGTGTCTCTATGGGCTGGATGCTTTTGTGTTAAACAGCAATTCGCGGACGAGGGATCTCAGGTGGTAGTAGGAGACAGTGACGAGCCTGGCGGTGATCAGAGAGTTGAGAGTACCAGAGGACTGACCGCTCCTTGATATGTGGCTTAGAAGGGGTAGAGTAGTGTGTGTGTGTGTGTGTCATTCACTATCAGTAAATCTTACCCTAAAATAAAGACTTAACTCTCTTATTCACCAGAACCGACAAAACCTTTTACTCCACTTTATAAAGAATGGCTTGAGGGAGAGGGGCGGTGGCTCTGTGGATAGGTGGATAGATGGGTGGTAGGATGGACATTTGGGAATCTCAAGTTTATTTTAATCGCATCAATAGTCGTTGCGACGTAAAATATTTATCATTAACATCTAGCGCTAATATTGACCATTCGTTAAGGTACAAAATATATATATCGCTAGAATTTATCGCTGACATTAATTATTTCCTTAAAACAACCCGGAGTGAAAAATGATATAATTAGGGGAGGAAAGTTTGCTAGCTTGTCTTATATCACTGGCGGCCAAGGTAGCCTCGGGTAATGTGAGCAAAATCCGATAGCAGGCAAACGCTCTCTTGATGTTGTAGTCCTTTGCATATGCTAACAGAAAGGGGAAATGAGGTGGTTGTGGTGGTTGGGGTTGTGGTGGTTGTGGTGGTGTTTTAGTTTCATGTGTAGTGGTGATGGTGGTATTGAGGACCCTGGTTCGATCCCCGGGCAGGGTGAAAATATGGGTAAGTTTCTTTACGCCATTTGCCTCTGTCTACCCAGCAGTAATTGGGGACCTGGATGTTAATCGTGTTTTGGGGTAATGGTTAGCCAGTGCAGTTGGTGAGTTGTCCGGTCTTCTCGGACTATTCCTTGACACTGGGTCATGCAACTCGTTAACTCAGGGTGTGGTTGTTGTGTTGGCGACAGCTTCTACACCTTAAACACTGGGTCATGCAGCTCGTTAACTCAGGGTGTGGTTGTTGTGTTGGCGACAGCTTCTACACCTTAAACACTGGGTCATGCAGCTCGTTAACTCAGGGTGTGGTTGTTGTGTTGGCGATAGCTTCTACACCTTAAACACTGGGTCATGCAGCTTGTTAACTCAGGTTGTAGTTGTTGTGGTGGCGACAGCTTCTACACCTTAAAGTAATTCACGCCTAGGAGGCCCTTGGAACCGGCCACCCTCGTTACACGAAGGGCAACCATTATATATAGCAGTGCCGTGTCGCGTGTGTGAGTGAGTGTGGTTCCTAATTTATCTTAACCTCTCTCTCTCTCTCTCTCTCTCTCTCTCTCTCTCTCTCTCTCTCTCTCTCTCTCTCCTACACCCAGGTGACACAACCTCTCCCGTCAACACAGGTTTCCTCACACATGAGCCACCATTCAGGCCAGGCCACCCTACACCCGGGCCACCCTACACCCGGGCCACCCTACACCCGGGCCACCCTAGACCCGGGCCACCCTACACCCGGGCCACCCTACACCCGGGCTTATAACTATTACAATACTAACAGACAATCAATCACTCTTCCCTGTTTCTCTTGTTTTATATATATCCTGTCTACTGTCTATCCCGTCTGTCTGTCTAATAACATCACTACCATTACCCCAAGTTTCCCATTGTTCTAAACTATATTGTCATTTAGTATTTTTCAACACAGAGTAAATAATGTTTCCTGTCTCGTCTCCCCGTCTCCTCTCCAAGTTGCCTGTCTGTTCTCTACTGTCTAATGGTCTGTCTGTCTATGTGTGTGTGTGTGTGTGTGTTTCTACTGTTGTTATTGTTGCTATAAAGATGAAGTTATAGAAGTTATAGGTTAGTTATATATCACTTATAGCTATAGCGTTTTAATTCTTTATTTTAAATTGTTAAGAATAATATTTGGTTTATATTTCTATTTTAAGATTTACAAAGTTTTCAATTTTTTTAGTCTAGGTAATATTGGATTTTTTTTTTGAAGTTACGTATTTTTAAAGATTTTTATTCCCGGGGTTAAAGTGATTTTATGATTCATTTTTTTAAAGTTATATATTTTTAAAGTTTTATCTATACGTTTAAGCTAATTTTCAAAACTTAAATTCCAAAGTTATATATTTTCAGAGTTTTAATTTCTTAACTCAAGGTAATTTTCTTAAACTATTTTTTAAACTCATGTAATTTTTAGTAATTTATTTTTTTCACATATATTTTTTTTAACGTGGTCAAGAAAATACGTGAAGTTATTTTTTTCTTATGATGGGGTGAGATGATAACTCACTGTGACCTGTAATTAATAAAGTCTGAGAAGGGTTCGTTCCGGGTCTCATAATGGAGAGGACCAGCCCCGCCCCTAACCTCCTCCTCCCCTTCCCTCTCTCCCTCTCCCCTCTCCTTCTTCTCACTCTCTTTTTTCCTCTCTCCTCCTACTCCTCCTCTCTCTCTCTCCTTCCCCACCTCCTCCTTCCATCTCCTTATTGGGATTTTTCCGGACATGACGACTCGGTAAGCCTTGCCTTGCGTGGTGCGACTCCTTATGTGCTTAAAGGAAATGGGAAAAAAGAAAGATTGGGAGAGAGAGAGAGAGAGAGAGAGGGGAGAAGAAATAGAAGAAGGGAGGAGGAGGAGGAGAGGGGAAGAGGTGAGAGGTTAAGATGTGTGTGTCTGTGTGTGTGTCTGTGTGTGTGTGTGTCTGTGTGTGTCTGTGTGGTTCCTTTAACACAAATGTATGCATAATCTCTCTCTCTCTCTCTCTCTCTCTCTCTCTCTCTCCAAACTACAATATCGTCATAATCTTATTGCCTCCTCCTTACCCCCTCCCCATCCCCCCTCTTCCTACCCCCTCCCCCTCCCCCTCCCCCCTCTTCCTAACCCCCCCTCCCCCCCTCCCCAACACTCCTGGCTCTCATCTCAATTAACAAATTCAAACGTTACATGAAAATACACTTACACCCTTCCCCTCCCTTGACACTTCCCCTTTGGTTCTTCCTCCCCTTGACACTTCCCCTTTGGTTCTTCCTCTCCTTGACACTTCCCCTTAGGTACTTCCTCCCCTTGGCACTTCCCCTTAGGTACTTCCTCCCCTTGACACTTCCCCTTTGGTTCTTCCTCCCCTTGACACTTCCCCTTTGGTTCTTCCTCCCCTTGACACTTCCCCTTGGCACTTCCCCTTAGGTACTTCCTCCCCTTGACACTATCTCTCGGTTACTTTCTCCCCTTGGCACTTTCTCTTAGGTACTTTCTCCCCTTACCACCACTTAATAACATAATTTTCTCTTCCTTCCTCTTATTCTCCCTCCTCCTCTTCTCCTCCTCTTTCGTCTACCTTCCTATTTCCCTCTTCTTTCATTTTATCTCCTCCTCTTTCATTCTACTCTTCCTCCTCCTGTTCTTCTTCTTCCTCCTCCTGTTCTTCTTCTTCCTCCTCCTCTTCCTCTTCTTCCTCCTCTTCCTCTTCCTCCTCCTCCTCTTCCTTCTCCTCTCTTCCTCTCTTTTTATCCTCCAGTAATCACCAAGAGGACAGGACTTGCAAGAGACGCAATCTGTTGCATATATAAACCTACCGGAGTGTTATAGGGACACACACACACGCACACGCACACACACACACACCTGAAAATCGGAAAGTGAACGAAAATAAATGAAAAATGTATCAGAATTATGTTATTTAAAAAAAGTCAATTTAATATTATTGATTATGTAAACCTGATCAATATAGTTAGCGAGGCACTGAACCATTGAACCCTGGGAGTGAAACAAGTGTGTGTGTGTCCAAACAGAAAATATATTACGTTGCTTTAAGAGAATTTTGTGCAGTTCGCGTGTGTGGTCGTGTTACACCAGCAACATTGTCCTCACTTGTTGGTGTGTGAGGTCAGGATGATGTTGTTCTTGTAATACGAACCTCCATGCGAGCTCCACAACCATCTCTGAAGAAGTGAATATTTTTTCGATACACTGAATTCTGCTTCCAGCATGGTAATAGAACCTAACCTAACCTCACCTAACTTCATACAGCCTGGCCTAATCTCAACCAAACCTAACCAAACCTAAGCTAACCTAACCTAACTTCGTAGAGCCTGACCGAGTCTCAACCAAACCTAACCTAACCAAACCTAGCTAACCTCGTATAGCCTGACCGAGTCTCAACCAAGCCTAACCTAACCTAACCTAACCTAACCTCGTGTAGCCTGACCGAGTCTCAACCTAACCAAACCTAACCAAACCTAAGCTAACCTAACCTAACTTCGTAGAGCCTGACCGAGTCTCAACCAAACCTAACCTAACCAAACCTAAGCTAACCTCGTATAGCCTGACCGAGTCTCAACCAAACCTAACCTAACCTAACCTAACCTCGTGTAGCCTGACCGAGTCTCAACCTAACCTAACCTAACCAAACCTAAGCTAACCTCGTATAGCCTGACCGAGTCTCAACCAAACCTAACCTAACCAAACCTAAGCTAACCTCGTATAGCCTGACCGAGTCTCAACCAAACCTAACCTAACCAAACCTAAGCTAACCTCGTATAGCCTGACCGAGTCTCAACCTAACCTAACCTAACCAAACCTAAGCTAACCTCGTATAGCCTGACCGAGTCTCAACCAAACCTAACCTAACCAAA
Source organism: Homarus gammarus (assembly GCA_958450375.1). Taxonomy (NCBI): domain Eukaryota; kingdom Metazoa; phylum Arthropoda; class Malacostraca; order Decapoda; family Nephropidae; genus Homarus; species Homarus gammarus. Next base: position 251,510 of record CAUDMG010003095.1, on the reverse strand, counting down.
CCTAAGCTAACCTCGTATAGCCTGACCGAGTCTCAACCTAACCTAACCTAACCTGCCTTACCCATGGCAATAGCCAGTCCTTAAGAGAACATAACATAGGTCTAGTTCAGCATGAATGTTCTTACCCTGAACAACTAGAACATCAGGACCTCGGTAGATGAACAAAACTGAACAGATTTTTGTTTTGATAAAGAAAACAAAAACAAAAGTATAATGTCTTTTTTATGGCTTAATTTTGGTTAATTAAATTATTGAATTACTGAAAGCTGTCATATTAGTTTGAGGTTTCAGTGTTGACAGTAATTTAATAGTGATTTAAGTGAGAGATACAATGGTGATGTGATGAGGAATTAACAGGTTAATGATGATGATAATAATAATGTTACATCATAAGTACACATACACACAGGTACACTGACTCACACACACACACACACACACACACACACCTAACCAAAGAAATATAATTAATTATTTACTCCTTGGCATTTCATCATAAATAAAAATTAAATCTTTCTTGTTGCAGTTGAGAAAAAAAAATCAATTATAATAATAGAAAAAATTAATCCCACAAATACACAAAAATAAAACAAAATTAAAACGACAAAAGAAAACGGAATATTAGAAGAAAAACTCAGGGGAATCTCTGTTATTTCACTTCATCTCCTGTAAAAAAGACATTTCCTCCCTAAACATTGTATAAGGGTCAGTATCATCCACCAACCAATATAGATTTACGACCCTATGGCCGCCTTAACTACCAGCTGGGGAGTATAAAGGCAAGACTTACTGTGCTTGGGGCATTATAGTGTTGAGCAAGGATAAGTAAGAGGGAAAATGAAATGCTCACTTTGCAATTGCTATCCTGGAGACCTTTCTATAATGATAAAAATTTCAACCAGTAATAATAACATGACAAATTTTATTAATATATTCCATTTCTTTATCTTCACAGGTAAGTTATGTTCACCACACCTGTTATCGTCCATAGTCAGGTAAGTTAGTTGAAGACGATACTGTTTCCTCTCGTCGTCTGGGGGGGGGGGGGGAGGGTTAAAACCAAAGCAAGTAATAATTTTTTTCCTTGACGCTAGAATGACTAAAACAATAGCAAGTATTTTTCCTTCATGCTAGACGGAGTTAAAACCATATCAAACATTTTTTTCCCCTTAACGCTAGACTGAATAAAGACCAAAACTAGAACTTTTTTTTTTACCCTAAACCAGCAAACGAGTCTTGTTATCCCTTGCCCACTGCACACCGACAGCCAGGCTAAATTATTATTATTATTATTATTATTTCTTCCTGCTGCTTCTTCTTCGTCTACATAATAAAAGTAGAATATAAAATAATACGAATAAAACTACGGCCTGGTCATTACGTAGGCAGAACCGGGCTATGCAAACACAAGAGTTACTACCAGGTGCTTATTGACTCCTCCAGGTTATAAATCGTGTTTGGTTGCCTGTGTGGGTCATGAAGAGGGGGGAGGGAGGATAGGGAGGACCTTTGGAAGAAATTGAGTTTATTGTGTGTATAATATTGGGTTAAATATATAGTAGTTAGTGAGAGATACAGACAGATAGACGGAAATAAAGAGACAGGATAGGTAGATAGGATAGGGATGTATGAATGTGGTTGTACGTTGGTCTGTTTACTTATATTTATCATTCTCTGTATATTACTCATCATCTGTCACTCACCACTCATCATCCGTCACTCACCACCCATCATCCGTCACTCACCACCCATCATCCGTCACTCACCACCCATCACCCATCATCCGTCACTCACCACCCATCACCCGTCACTCACCACCCATCATCCGTCACTCACCACCCATCACCCATCATCCGTCACTCACCACCCATCACCCATCATCCGTCACTCACCACTCATTACTCAAAATATCTCAAGAATACAAAAGTTTCCCCTGTTAGTTTTCTTTGATGACGTTAATATTTTAGGAGTAACTCTTGCAAATGGCATCAGGTAAAGAGAATGGCCCTCCGTTATGGTGAGACGTTGTTTAATATTTCAATGTTTTAATAAATAACAGTGTCAATAATTACAAGTTTGGTATCATTTTGTTTGTAAATTATAAACAAATTTTTATATTTAAGTTAACAAAGATGTAGTAATTATGGTATTGATAGTTTGAGTGAAATACTGTTCGTAATATGATATTTTTTTTAACGAGTTTAACTGTCCATTTCAACTATACTGTCACATAATTATTCTTCTCTTTTGGTCTGTCTGTCTGTATTCGTCTGTCTATCTTTGTGTCTTTTTTCTGTCTACTCTTTCGATCTGCTGCAAGAGAGCTGCTTGGGTTACTAGCTAGAAAAAGTGTTATTTTCAATTCAATAACAAGTCTTCACGAGTCTCACGAGGCTCCACGAACATAATTGGGATTCACGAGGCTTCACGAGGCTCCACAAACATAATAGGGATTCACGAGGCTTCACGAGGCTCCACAAACATAATAGGGATTCACGAGGCTTCACGAGGCTCCACAAACATAACAGGGATTCACGAGGCTCCTCTCTTAAGAAACTCTTCAAGGAGCAGCCAAGGCCAGGGTGTGGCGGCTACTCGGTCACACTCTGCAATATGTGTTATATACTACACGGTAAACCTTTCTCCTACACACCATGTACCCTGGAACCTAAATTAAAGAGAGAGAGAGAGAGAGAGAGAGAGGGAGGGAGAGAGAGAGAGAGAGAGAGAGAGAGAGAGAGAGAGAGAGAGAGAGAGAGAGAGAGAGAGAGAGAGATTTCAATATATATTACGACAGATCAGGTCAGGTTCCCCCCGAAATGCCAACTCTTGTGAAATTTCTCGAACGAAAACCATTTGTAAACAGCTGTCATGGTGGCAGTCACATGCAAGCCAAATTCTAGCTGGAAATTGGTAGAAATAATTTATCCTTGACAGTCTGATGTGTTGTGACAGGTTGGGGCCATTATAGCGAAGTTATGTATCACTGATATCCCTGTATCGGGGTTGAAGTGTTTTGTTATAACGGGGTTGTAGAGCTGATTGATTTCTTTGTAACGAGGTTGTGGTAGTCAGTATAATGTTGTTATACGCTAAACACCTGTCTGAAACACCTGTCTGTCCCGTAGGTAGAGGCTGGAGAGTGTTGTGTTGTAGGTCCTGATCATAACCTGTATTTACAACATTTCTTTCCTTCATATGTAGCTTTATGTATCACCTATGTATTACTGTTATGTAGAATAATAATTTTGATCAAGTATATTTAAATTAACAGGTCATTTTCGAGGCATTATCAACCAATAACCTGAAATGAAAAAAAAAACGAAAAAAACATGACAGGGTAATATGAATTATCCCCTCCCACACACACACACACCTGTACACACCTGAAAAAACTCTGCTAATGAGTTATAATCACAACTACAACTTGTAATAACAGGATCAGAGGCAGCCAACACAACTACTTGCCTCCTGACCTTTCATTAAAACACATTATTATTACTATTATTTTTCACCACTGGTTTACGAGTTGGGAATCTGGCGTTAAAATTGTCCAACAAAAATATGCCAACAACAGCTCAGATTACAGGTGTTTTGACGACAGATTACAGGTGTTTTAACGCTAGATTACAATTGTTTTAACGTCAGATTACAGGTGTTTTGAGGACAGATTACAGGTGTTTTCACGACAAATTACAAGTGTTTTACCGTCAAATTACAGGTGTTTCCAGGACAGATTACAGTTGTTTTCACGACAAATTACAAGTGTTTTAAAATATGATTTATGAAGTTAAATCAAATATAAATCTATATATTGGCTAAGTTAAACCACACGAAGGAAAACACATCCCTCCCTCGCGAAAAATATCTATCACTCGGGTCAGACGAGGAGGTGTACTATGATGCCTAAAACAAAACTGAACCAAACATGAACCGTATTGTCACAAAGAAGAACCAATAATATTTTCAACTAACGAAATAAATTAATAATTGGTTCATACAGTTTATAAAGAATAGTGTTGATATTTCCAGGCAACATTCCCGAGAAAATAAACACAATGCAATATTCTTCCTCGAGTGTTTTGGTCGCGAGGAAATTATATTGACACAACAAAACATTAGTTAGTGCAATAAGTCGTGTCCCCTCCCCCCCTCCCTCCCTACCTGTCCCCTCCCCCCCTCCCTCCCTACCTGTCCCCTCCCCCCCTCCCTCCCTACCTGTCCTCTCCCCCCTGCTCCCTACCTGTCGTCCCTAACACCCTCCCTTTACAAGCTCCACCCTTCCTACCCTCCCTCCACTCCCTCCCTTCCTCACTCCACTCCCTTCCTCCCTTCCTGCTTACCCCTTCCCTCCACCTGCAGTACCCTCCTCCTTCCCTCCACCTGTAGTACCCTCCTTCCCTCCACCTGCAGTACCCTCCTCCTTCCCTCCACCTGTAGTACCCTCCTCCTTCCCTCCACCTGTAGTACCCTCCTCCTTCCCTCCACCTGCAGTACCCTCCTCCTTCCCTCCACCTGTAGTACCCTCCTCCTTCCCTCCACCTGTAGTACCCTCCTCCTTCCCTCCACCTGTAGTACCCTCCTCCTTCCCTCCACCTGTAGTACCCTCCTCCTTCCCTCCACCTGTAGTACCCTCCTCCTTCCCTCCATTATATAAGCCTCGCCACACACACAGACTGGGAAGAGCCTTAGAGCAAAGGTTAAAGAGAAGGGGAGAAATATTTGTGATATTATGATAAACAGAGCGAAGAGAGGACTGGCGAGGTGCCCACTGCCATCTTCCCTCCCTCCCTCTCCCTTCCCTCCCTCCCTTCCTCTCTCCCCTCCCTCCCTCTCTCCCTCAACTTTTCATGCCCATTCTTCCTTCGCCCCCTCACACATCCTTCTTAAACTCCCTCATTCCCTCCCTTGTCCTTCACATATAATTCTTCCTAACTCCCTTCGTGACGTCATTATAGTGACTCATACCTTCGTGACGTCATTATACGCGGCTCATACCTTCCGTGACGTCATTATAGTGACTCATACCTTCGTGGCATCATTATACGTGACTCATACCTTCGTGGCATCATTATAGTGACTCAGAGCTGTCAGTATTATGTCCAGTTGGCAAATATATTTATTACAATGGTAATTTTTATCTATCCATATGACAATCTCTGATAAAACGGTCTATCAGCACCATAACCGTGTCTCACCATTAGCACCATAACCGTGTCTCACCATTAGCACCATAACCGTGTCTCACCATTAGCACCATAACCGTGTCTCACCATCAGCACCATAACCGTGTCTCACCATCAGCACCATAACCGTGTCTCACCATTAGCACCATAACCGTGTCTCACCATTAGCACCATAACCGTGTCTCACCATAACCGTGCACTGTGCAGGTGTACCCTTTCTGTGGCGGGGAATAAATCTTAGGACAATGATCATAAATTCCTCCAAAAGAATGGCCGTAAATTCCCCTACACGAGAGACCAGAGCTGACAAGAAGCTCGTTTAAAAGACGTCAGCAAGTCTAGTGGCGTCAGCAGTCCTTATGATGATGATAATGATAATGATAATAATAATAATAATAATGATTCTGAAGGTAGAATTATTATTATTATTATTATCATCATAAGGACTGCTGACGACTCTATGAGAAAATTAACCTAATCGTAATTATCCAAAACATGACCTCTATGACCTTTGGCAATAGAGGTCATCATTATGTGTTAGGTGTGTGTGTGTGTTAGGTCTTAGTGAAGTATGTAGTTATTGTAAGAGTGAAGAAAATACTTATTGACTAAACAAAAATTGATTACATAAACTAAGCGTAGGAACTGAACGTGTGAGGCGTATACGTTCAGTTATTCTGTTAACTCTACTGAACGTGTGAGTCGTATACGTTCAGTCATTCTGTTAACTCTACTGAACGTGTGAGGCGTATACGTTCAGTCATTCTGTTAACTCTACTGAACGTGTGAGTCGTATACGTTCAGTTATTCTGTGAACTCTACTGAACGTGTGAGGCGTATACGTTCAGTCATTCTGTGAACTCGACTGAACGTGTGAAGCGTTTTCGTTCAGTCATTCTGTGAACTCTACTGAACGTTTGAGTAGTTCACGTTCATCTATTCGCCCCCCACCCCCCTTGCCTAAACGCATCCCACACCTCGTTCGGTAATACTTTATTTAGAAGTTTCTGGCCAGTAATTGGATATTTTTCGTGTGGAAGTTCATTACTTTTCAGGCAATTTCAAGATTTTTTCGGCCATTCTGTCGGTGTATCGTGGAAGTTCTGTAAATTGATGGTGTATAATATTCCTCCCATCAGAATTATAGTCGTGGAATTATGCAGTAATTTTGTTCACCTCCTTACCATTCATTTTTCTTACACTCTCGGCTCCTTTTTCACGTATTTTTTTTAGTCAGTAAATGTACAAAGTTTCTCAAATATACAACAAGTTACTGTCCGTCGTCTCGTAAAAAGTAAAGTGTTTTTCTTAGTGTCTGGGGAAAAAATATTAAAGTTGGTGAATATTTGAGTTAGTTAATAATGTTATTTAGTTCTTAGAGTCATTGAACAACTGTGTAGTAATCATTTTTAAAATCTTTTATTAAATTAGTTTATACCAGAACTTAGTTATTGATGAAAAGCTTAATAAATCGTAGAGCTGATAAAAAGCTTAAGTAGTCTTAAAGCTGACGACAAAAGCTTAATAAATCTTAGAGTTAATAGAAAGTCTTAGGAAATCTTAGAATTAATGTATTACAAAAAGCTTACTGAATCTTAGAATTTATGACAATAAGCTTAGGAAGTCTTTGGGGGTAATGACGGTAAGCTTAGTAACAGAGTGGCAATAAATCATATCTAACTTGTGAAGAATTATCCAACAGTCATAGCGCCCTCACACGCTTCTCATGTGGCCCTCTGATTGGGTGAATAGCTGAGGTTAATCACCATTCACATGAGTGATTGGCCAATGAAGTTGATCATAGAGGGAGGGGTGGCATGTGATTGGCTGGTGTATATGCGACAAGAAAGTTGATTGGTTATATTGTGAGAGTAAGTGGAAATCAGGTAGACGAACAAGGCAGTGTCTGATTGTCTCTCTCTCTCTCTGCCAGACATAACATCAATGGCTAAACGTTGCTTGAAGAAGTATATCACTGGGTGCGTCACTTCTTCACCACCGTCGAGTCACAGTCAAAACATTGCCGTAAATCTAACGTCGTTCTGGAGTCGACTTCCTTACGAGAACGACTTACTGATTCCAATACCGCTTATGGTGTTATTGTCAAGAGGTTCAAGAACGCTGTAGCTGACGATCATAAAGACGGATTTTATTAATTTCTTTATATAATCGTATTTTTCTTTTGGTAATTTTACAAGAATGATATTATGGGAGTCAGTAGAGTTAGACGAAAAGTAAATAAAAATAATTTAATCTACATTGTTTGGTCGTAAATTTATATATTCGTGATATTTTGACTTTTCGTTGTGATTTTTCGTCTGAGTCTGTTGGATGATGTTGGTTACTTCATACCCACCCTCCCTCTCATCACCCAGTACACCCTCCCTCTCACCACCCAGTATACCCTCCCTCTCACCACCCAGTACACCCTCCCTCTCACCACCCAGTACACCCTCCCTCTCATCACCCAGTACACCCTCCCTCTCACCACCCAGTACACCCTCCCTCTCACCACCCAGTACACCCTCCCTCTCACCACCCAGAACACCCTCCCTCTCACCACCCAGTACACCCTCCCTCTCACCACCCAGTACACCCTCCCTCTCACCACCCAGTACACCCTCCCTCTCACCACCCAGTACACCCTCCCTCTCACCACCCAGTACACCCTCCCTCTCATCACCCAGTACACCCTCCCTCTCACCACCCAGTACTCCCTCCCTCTCACCACCCAGTACACCCTCCCTCTCATCACCCAGTACACCCTCCCTCTCACCACCCAGTATTTCCTCCCTCTCATCACCTCTCATCATTTTACCTGTCATTAACAAAGCCTCTGCAGTGCTCGCCCCTATATGAGCTGGTACTAGTCCTCTCTCTCTCTCTCTCTCTCTCTCTCTCTCTCTCTCTCTCTCTCTCTCTCTCTCTCTCTCTCTCTCTCTATTATAACTGGGCTGTGTTGTGTAAAGCTACGTCGTCTGTAAATAACAACAACAATAATAACAATAATAACAACAACAACAACAATAATAATAATAATAATAATAATAATAATAATAATACATTCTTCCTAATTTGTGTTCCTGTACATTTTATAATCCTGAAATCATTACCTGTAACTTTACCTTTCACAGACGGACAGACAGACAGACAGACAAAAAGAGAAAATGTGAGAAATATATAAAAAGAAGAAGAGGAAGTAAGGAAAACCAAATAAAAATGGAATGACTTCGAAATGGTAACTAATCCTCGTGAACTGAAGACAAGGGTCATAAAGTAGTCTCAATGGTTCCTTAATTAGCATTTCTCCCAGTCCTCCCTCAGTAGATTAAATCCAAATAGCCTTGAAATCTTATCGTAAAGGGAATTAAGTGACCCCCAATCCCCTCACTTCCCCTGACCCTACTCCCCTCTCGACCCCCCTCCCCCCCCCCCGCCGGTTTGTGGATCATTCATAAGGGGGTCGTCATGGGAGGGGGAAGGGGGGGGGTGTATACAGTCAAAGAGATGAAGGGTCTATGGTATCGATTCAATAGTGTTGTAATAATGAAGTGTCTTATTTATGGTGTGTTGACATGAGGTTGAAGTGTAGTGTTTTATTTAAGGGGGGTCAATCCTTAGGTGACCCAGCTGCTGAATTACCCGGAAGATGGAAAAGGAAGGAGTGTAAAGTAGAGAGGGATGATTGAATAAGGAATAGTGAAACGAAATGGGGGAGAGGAGGAAGGTGAGAGGAGGAAGGATAAGACGAAGGGAAGAAGAGAAAGAGAGGTTGAAAAGTGAAGGAAATGCAAGAATACGGGAAAAGGTAAGAGTGAGAAGGAGAGAGAGAGAGAGAGAGAGAGAGAGAGAGAGAGAGAGAGAGAGAGAGCAGGCTGGAGAAATATTTGGCCCCCATGTGTGTTAGAGCGAGAAAGATGGAGTAGGGAGGGAGGGAGGGGGGAGGGGAGGTCTTCCAATATTGATGGAGGAGGAGGAGGAGGAAGAGGGAGGGGGCTCATTTTATATTCATAGGGTAGGAGGAGGAGGAGGAGGATCATCTTATATCTATGGAGGAGGAGCAGTGGTCTTCCTTCTCCCTTACACACTTCGTCTCCCTCAAACTCTCTTTCAGTTAAGAGAGGAGAGGAGAGGAGAGGAAGACCCATGTTGTGGTGGGGAGGAGTTATGGGGTGGTAGGGAGAGATGACTGACTGCTATGGGAGATTTTGGGGGGGAATTTCGCCACCACCTCAAGGAATAAAACATTGTGTGGGGAGATGTGGCGTGTTGGTGGGGAGAAAATGCCTCTAGTTGATTGAAATAACCCTTTAGTGGGGGAGAAATAGCTCTTTTATAGGGAAAAATAGCCCTTTGGTGGGGAGAAAAGCCCTTTGGTGGGGAGAAAAGGCCTTTGGTGGGGAGAAATAGCTCTTTGGTGGTGAGAAAAGCCCTTTGGTGGGGAGAAAAGGCCTTTGGTGGGGAGAAATAGCTCTTTGGTGGTGAGAAAAGCCCTTTGGTGGGGAGAAAAGGCCTTTGGTGGGGAGAAAAGCCCTTTGGTGGGGAGAAAAGGCCTTTGGTGGGGAGAATTTGCTCTTTTATAAGGAAAAATAGCTCTCTGATGTGGAAATTGTTCTTTGTTGCAGAGAAAATGGTGTGAAAGTACAGGAAAATAATACTTGGCAGGGAGAAATATATCTTTGGTGGGGGAAAATTATTCTTTTACTGCTACAAAAAAATATACCTGGTTGATCCATTATTAAAACAAGGGCGGAGTATTGATTAGACAGAGGGAGAAAAAAAGAGACAGGTAGACAGAGAGAGAGAGAGAGAGAGAGAGAGAGAGAGAGAGAGAGAGAGAGCGAAATCCCTCCCCTTCTCTCCCGTTTTCCACTAAACCTCCCTCACCCCACCCCCCTTTTTTCTCCCTTTCCCCTTCCTTCCTCTCTCTCACTTCTCCCTCCTTCCCATTTCCATTCTCCTCATTCTCTTTATCCCTCTCACCTCGCCCTCTCCTCCCCCTTCCTTCCTCCCTCTCACCTCACCCTCTCCTCCCCCTTCCTTCCTCCCTCTCATCTCTTCCTCCTCTTCCTCCTCCTTCCACCTAAGTTCCTCATCTACCTCCTTCAATATTATCGACGTTTTCACTGACAGATATTTTCCACAATGTCTACTGTCTACTGTCTTATGTCTACTGTCTTATGTCTACTGTCTTGTGTCTACTGCCTTGTGTCTACGGCCTTGTGTCTACTGCCTTGCTAAGTTGATGACACGAGTAAAGGAAGTACTTACTGCATTAGGATGTGTTTAAGGGTGTGGGAACCTCAGTCGACCCAGCTGCAAAGAGGTACCTGGCCTTATTGTTGGGGACATGAAAACAGTCGAGTATCAGTACCAAAAACTTAAAAATCAAGAGTTTTAACCTAAATTAAAGTAGGTCGGTAATTTTAAGGTTCTTACACCTCAGATTATAAACTTGTTAATCCTCTAATTTAATCCACCGCTAATCCTTCAATTTTAAGTAAGAATAATCACTTAATACCAAAGTTAATAGATCTTCCTATGTTAAATATTCCTAATTCTCGCTCAAGTTCAGGAGTCGCCAATACACATCTTCCTCAGTCGTAGCATTAAATACTTTCTCCAAATTTATGTATTTCACGTCTGAGGCGAGATTTAAAGGCTCAGTTCCCCCCCCCTCCCTCCTTTTAGCGCCAGACAGCTTAGGACAGCCATTCACCACAGCTAAAAGATTTACCTGGACCCCTACCATGTAACTTACTCTTGTCTACAGCAACAGTCCAAGGCGAAGTTAAGCTATTAGTCGACTTGCTGAGGGAAGGGAGGAGAGGGAGAGAATGAAAGGGGTGGAGTAGGGGAGTGAAAGGGAGAAGGGAGTGGGCGGGTAGAAGGTAAGGGAGAGTGAGACAGATTAGATACAACATTCACCTCTTACTGGTCGCTGGGTGTTTAGGCTGGGCACCGATAGTCGACCCAGTTGTGGATGTGTCCCAGATTTTGTAGGGTGAGGGAAGTAAAGGTTATTGAGTAGGGTGTCCTCTCTCTCTCTCTCTCTCTCTCAGGGTAGAACAAGTATCTCCCATCTCAAATCAGTCATTGTAAACCTCTTTTAATAATATATAGCCGATGACAGACCCACCCTTCACCAAGCTTCCTCTAGGATAAATATTGTTGTGTGTGTTAGTTATTTATGAGAGGGATGACTCAGGTAGGTGAGTCATTTCCCGGGCCACAGGTGGAGGTAGAGGAGTCATTCATTTCTCAGGCTACAGGTGGAAGTCGATGAGTCATTTCCCGGGCCACAGGTGGAGGTAGAGGAGTCATTTATTTCTCAGGCTACAGGTGGAAGTCGATGAGTCATTTCCCGGGCCACAGGTGTAGGTAGAGGAGTCATTTCCCTTGTCACAGGTGGAGGTGTCCAGAATAGACTGTTTAATATGCATTATGTTATTTATTTTCTCCTGAATGATTGATTATATTATTCAAGATGTAAGGTCCATAGTGTGTGCGTGTGTGTGTGTGCCAGTAGTCTCCAGGAGTAAGTGACCTTCGGCCCTCAGCCTTGACCTCTAACTATAGAGCCAGGGAGAGATATTAACTATATATTTGTACCATCCAGCAGGGAGAGTCTGTCGGGGCAACACTACAGTATACAACAACACCCTGGCTAGTTTATGACCGCTTCCTGACCTAACCTAACATGACCTGACCTAACCTAACCTAACATGACCTGACCTTACCTGACCTAACCTGACCTGACCTAACCTAACATGACCTGACCTGATCTGACCTGACCTAACATGACCTGACCTGACCTAACATGACCTGACCAAACCTAACCTAGCATGACCTGACCTAACCTAACATGACCTGACCTGATCTGACCTGACCTGACCTAACCTAACATGACCTGACCTGACCTAACCTAACATGACCTGACCTGATCTGACCTAACATGACCTGACCTAACCTAATCATCATCATTATCATCATCACCATCATCATCACCACCATCATCATCATCATCATAGTTCGTCGGGTCTCTCCAAAATATTTCGCATGCCTCTGGAGTCCACTGATCTGATTTGCCGCCTCACCCGTAAATACTTGAGGGATTAGTTGTGGTCAAGGAGGAAGGTGTCTGTCTGTCTGTCTGTCTGTCTGTCTGTCTGTCTCTCATACACACACACACATGTTTAAAGGTAGGACTACAACCTCTCTAGTACGACCAACCAGCCATCATAACCATCACTCCCTTATACTACGACCACCTCGCTATAACGACCACTCAGCCATCATAACCCTTTATACTACGACCACCTCGCTATAACGACCACTCAGCCATCATAACCCTTTATACTACGACCACCTCGCTATAAGGAACCAAGATGAACACCTTTGCCCAAGTGATCGCTAGTGATCGTTTTTTCCTTTATGGGAGAATTAATATCCGCCAGGCGAAGAATGAACGCCAGGCGATGGATAGACAGGGTGCGTGAGGAAGGATAAAGAAAAATCGAGGAAGAATAAGGAGGAGGAAGACTCAGAAGGAGGAGGAAGAAGAAGGAGGAGGAGGAGAGGTGTGAGGGTAAAATACTAGAGAAGTGCACTGACGATATTATGGTTCACGGTGAAGGGCTTGGTGAAGGAAGGATGGTGAGGGAAGGAGGGAGGGTGAAGGAAGGAAGGAGGGTGAGGGAAGGAAGGAGGGAAGGAGGGTGAGGGAAGGAGAGAATGAATAAAGAAGATGAAGTAGGTGGGAGGAGAAACGGGAGGTAAAGGTCAGAGGAGCAAAAACCGCATTGAGTATGGGAGAGAGAGGGAGGAGAGAGGGAGAAGAGGAGGAGGACGACAGAGAAGAGGGGAGGAAAGAGAACAATATAAACTGAGAATGACAGACAGACAGACAGTTAAGAGACAGAAATGAGGAAACATATAAAACCATCCCAGTTAAATCATGACACAAAGTTTAACACGTATGCCAAACACACAAACGGAACATGCTAGTAAACAAACAATAGATGGCACCACCGTCTATGTATACAGGCCGGAGTCGACACACGAACAAACACGACTAGTTGGATACCTTCAATGATCTATTGTGTAAACATTGATGATAACACGTAGTTAGGGTAGGTTAGGTTAGGGTAGGGTAGGGTAGGTTAGGTTAGGTTAGGGTAGGGTAGGTTAGGTGTTAGGGAAGAATTAAAGGAGAGAGAGAGAGAGAGAGAGAGAGAGAGAGAGAGTTGAGATAGATGAGAGACGATTACTGAGAAATATTGGTTGGCATTCTGACAGACAAGAGAGACGGCTGACAGGAGACAGCAGACGACAAATAGAAGAGACGGTAGGCAGCAGAAACGGCAGACAGCAGACGAAAAACAGAAAAGACGGCAGGCAGCAGAGACGGCAGACAGCAGATACGCTAGACAATAGAATAAGAAATACAACATTTCTGACAGTTCGCTCTAACAAAAACAAAATATAAGACAGACAGCTTCACCAACATTGCATAGCCAACAAAAAACAAAAAAAACAAATTCCTTCATTTACCTTACGTGAGGCCATCGGAAGACCTACCTCAGGTATGCAATTACCTTCTGACCAAAAGCCTTCCTCTAAGAGTTCACGCATGCGCAGTCTCTATAAACCTCAGATCCATCCCTGGCAACCCCAATACCTTCCTGAAGCAGAACTGCCCCTACCCCCTCCCTCACCACTCACCCCCCCTCACCACTCACCCCCCTCACCACTCACCCCCCTCACCACTCACCCCCTCACCACTCACCCCCTCTCCACAGCCTCAGTACAATATTTCGGTGCCATCTGTCTAAGTGAGTCTCTTAACACCTGGACGGGAAATTTAAAGCAGGTGTCTCTGAATCCAAACTGTGAGGAGATTGATTGCCAAGTGAGGGGAGAGACAGAGACAAACAAACACAGACAAACAGACAGACAGAGACAATCAAACACAGACAGACAGACAGACAGAGACAGACAAACACAGACAGACAGACAGACAGAGACAGACAAACACAGACAAACAGAGAGACAGAGACAAACAAACACAGACAGACAGACAGACAGAGACAGACAAACACAGACAGACAGACAGACAGAGGAGAGAATATTACAAACGTCTTATATATTTTCAGTATAATTGATCAGTATGTTGTTGTTGTTGTGTTGTTGTTGATGAGTTAGAGAAGCAACAACAAGAGGATTCACCTGTATACCCTCTTATTAATGCCTAGAAGCTTACGATAATTACCTTAATTAGTATTACCTGTTTCCTCTCACACCTCAGTTCCCTTACACCACAACCACCACCACCTACACCACCACCACCACCTACACCACCACCTACACCACCACCACCTACACCACAGCCACCTACACCACCACCACCTACACCACCACCACCACCACCTACACCACCACCACCTACACCACCACCACCTACACCATCACCACCTACACCACCACCACCACCACCTACACCACCACCTACACCTGGCAGTATCTTGAGGGTGTTTACGACAGCCATATGTCTACTGCTATGCGTGTCTTAAGAGGATTATTAGTAAGACACCGTAGTGCATCACCACCACCACCTCTCTCTCTCTCTCTCTCTCTCTCTCTAGATAGTCTCAGAGTCAGGAGCATCGCCGCTGTCACGTAACAAAAAACAATAAACGTCTGTATCTGGAATTCACATGCTAAGTCGATCCCCTTAATTTGCCCGTTAAAAGGATCTAATCTCAATAGGATGGAGATTCTGAGCCAAGGATAGAGTTTCCCAGCCTGAATACCGACTCCCTAATTACCTAACTTTTTTTTATGTTGAGTTGATCTTTTTTATAGTTCAAAGAAGAGTTTTATAAAGGAATTTGTTTACTTAGGTTTAGGAAGGAGAGATTAAAGTTTGTTCATATGTTTGTGTGTGAGAGAGAGAGAGAGAGAGAGAGAGAGAGAGTCTAAAACTCAATAAAGTTTAGAAAACAGAAACAAACGAAAAATATTAGTAATCACACACTCATACACACACACACACTCACACACACACTCATACACACACACACACACACACACACGAAGAGACAGAATATCAGGTAAAATGTATATCACTGAGATAATTTATATATATATATAAATACATCAAAACACCCCTTCAAAAACAGCAGCCAAGGTCCATTAGGTCAGGTCAGGTCAGGTCAGGGGAAATATTTTTCACAATTTTCTTTTTATTCTTATACTTTACAAATAATGAGAGAAATTTGTTTTTACTTATGAATAACAATATTAATTTGTTTGATTATTTTGTTTGTTCTGTTTGTTTTTGTTTGTTTTTGTTGTGATATGATTAAAGATTTATTTGGGATAAAAAGAAAAGGCCTCTCTCTCTCTCTCTCTCTCTCTCTCTCTCTCTCTCTCTCTCTCTCTCTCTCTCTCTCTCTCTCTCTGTCATTACTGTTCCACACCATACTGCTGCCATCCTCATCCGGACCATAATCCCTGATAACCGGACCACAATCCCCGATAGCCGGACCACAATCCCCGATAGCCGGACCACAATCCCCGATAGCCGGACCACAATCCCCGATAGCCGGACCACAATCCCCGATAGCCGGACCACAATCCCCGATATCCGGACTTCAACCACCTACCCCATCCCCTTTCCTCGTAAGTGCGAAATGTGCTTTTGGGGTCATGACCTTCCCTGTCCGACCTCTGAGCCGATAATTTCCTCTTTTAAAGGTGAAACTGTCAGACAAAAAATGTAAAATAACTCCATACACTAACCTAACCTAGCCTAGCCTAGCCTAGCCTAGCCTTACCTTACCTAACCTAACCTAACCTAACCTAACCTAACCTTAACACGCTTGTAAAAAAAAAAAAGGCGTGAGAAGTATTTTAAAATATTTGAAAGAGAAAAACATAATATTTTAAGTGTTCAGACAAGAGAGTTTGTGTGTGTGTGTGTGTGTGTGTGTACTGAATCGTGACACACACACACACACACACACACACTGTACACACACACACACACACACTGTACAAGCTAATATTTACCTCCATGAGTGACACGGTAAAGGTCAACTCGCCTTCAGTAATCAAGTCCTGTTGTATACCGAAACACAGCTCATTTATTTGACTCCATATTGTTGAAATATTTATATATATTTACCAGTGTTTGTTTGGTTGTTTCTATAATTCCATATTTTTCTTCACATTTTACACGAGTTTATTAATATAGACTCGATATGGTAATTACAGGTAAAGACAAAGGTACAGGTACAAGTCTCTCTCTCTCTCTCTCTCTCTCTCTCTCTCTCTCTCTCTCTCTCTCTCTCTCTCTCACAGGTATTATAGTAACACCTTCACTCAGCTCCCCATAGATCCCCTGTACCTGAGAGACTTAACTTAAGTTCTATTAATGCTTCCCAATATCCCCGACCATACTGATCTTAGCCCCTTCATCCTATTCTCAGCTCCTTCATCCTAATCTCAGCCCCCTCCCTAATCTCAGCCCCTTCCCTAATCTCAGCCCCTTCCCTAATCTCAGCCCCTTCCCTAATCTCAGCCCTTCTTCATCCTAATCTCAGCTCCTTCCCTAATCTCAGCCCCTTCCCTAATCTCACCTCTTTTATCCTAATCTCAGCTCCTTCCCCAATCTCAGTCCCTTCTTCATCCTAATCTCAGCCCTTTCCTTAATCTCAGTCCCTTCTTCATCCTAATCTCAGTCCCTTCTTCATCCTAATCTCAGTCCCTTCCCTAATCTCAGTCCCTTCCCTAATCTCAGTCCCTTCTTCATCCTAATCTCAGCCCCTTCCCTAATCTCAGCCCTTCTTCATCCTAATCTCAGCCCCTTCCCTAATCTCAGTCCCTTCATCCTAATCTCACTCTCTCCCCAATATTCACCTCACCTCTGTCGACTGTTCTCAGGTTATCGTTCACTCACTCGACCTCCAATATGGCGTGGAAATGCGATCAAAACTTTTCTGATATTTTATGTTGAGAAATTGTGAAGATTGGCCAACCTCTTACTGGCTTGTGTAAGAGGAAGGGGTGGGAAGGGAAGATGAGAGAGAGGAGTGGAAAAGAGAGAGACCCGGGAGTGAGGAATGGAGGAGAGAGAAAGGAAGTGAGAGAGAGAGAGAGAGAGAAAGAGAGAGATTAATTCATAGAGCAAGATAAGACAGAAGAAAGTACCAACTCAAGTAGTACTCAATCTTAAGTCGTACTCAATTCAAGTGACACTCGACCTTAATTCGTATTCAACACCAACAACGGGTCATCAGTTTACAATACAAATTACAAAGGTGTTTTTTTTCTCCAGCTTTTGAGGCTTCAGGTTCAGGGTTCACAAGAGGATTCATATTCCTGGGTTGAATCTTTGGATACGATTTAAGAGGTAAATCATCGTTTTGAGGTGAATCAGACACGTTTTTTTTTTTTTTTGTTAATTTATTTTCGTAATACGAGGCTTCAAATATTTCATTTCGTTTTTTGGGGGAAAGATTCAGGTGAGTCATTTAGTGGAGGCTTCACAAACGACTTTACAGATGATTAATTTAGTCATTCGAGGCTTCAAACTATTAACTTCATTGTTCGAGGCTTCACATACGACATCATGTGGCCAAAGGGTTGGAGAAGGACCATTAGAGGTGTGGATATTGAAGGGAAATGAGATGATTAACAGTGATGGAATTTCATGGAATCTCTGATGTGCTGAAGTTCAGGTGTTTATGTTCTTGATTGATGGGAGGGAAGGAAGGAGGGAAGGAAGGAGGGAAGGAAGGAGGGGGAGGAGGGAGGGAAGGAAGGAAGGAGGGAAGGAAGGGATGGATAGATGGGATATAAGAAAAGAGGGAGGGGAGGGTGGGAAGGAAGGAGGGGGAGGAGGGAAGGAAGGAGGGGGAGGAGGGATAGGTGTATAATGGATGGGATGGAGGAAGGGGAGGGTGAGAAGGGAGGGAGGGATGGATGCATTAGGTTAGGTTAGGGGAGGATGGATAAATGGAAGGGTAAAAGGGGAGGGATGGATAGGAAGGAAGGATATGTGGGTAGGGAAAAATAGATGAATAGATGGAAGGGTCGGAAGATTGGCAAAGAGGATAAAGAAAAAGAAGAAAGGTGAGAAGAGAGAAAGTCAAACATTTAGAGAGAGAGAGAGAGAGAGAGACCAGAACTGCACTGTAAACAAGAGAACAGACCTAACGTAAGCTAACCTTTGGTATAAACATGAAAATAATATTTCTTGTTGGGTCAGGGCTTAAAGTGAGCTGAGGTAGGATAACAGGTCTTAGTTAGTAAATGTCAGGGGGTAGACAGTGCCATCCATGACTCTGTGTCACCCCTCTGAGGCTCTGGTGCCTGTTATGGTGTAAACAGAGAGGTGACAGATGGGGAGAGAGAATTAATGGGATACACATTCTTCTTTTGGGTCTTATTTGAACAATCGTGAACTAGTCTCTCTCTCTCTCTCTCTCTCTCTCTCTCTCCATTCGTAAGCGTAAAAATGCATACATACATTTGCGTATATCAACGATTCTTCCCAAATCCTCCAATAATTAAGGAACTCAGAGACTAAATTTCAAGGGGAAACTCGGCTAAACTGAGGGTGACTTACCTCGAAGACTTCCCCCTCACCTCCTAGTCCTTTACAAGATCCAGACTGGTGCAAAAGTTTGTGCACAAAGACCCGGCGGTACAGTGAATATCGTGCTCCCTACCTTCTTTGACTCAGATGGGGTAAAGTCAAAGATCTCCTCGTGGTGAAGAGAATATTTCCTCAAAGATTCATAATTACAGTGGATATTGTGACAAATATTCAGAGGTAAAGGAGTTAAGTGAAGTGGCGGCGTGATTATTTATACGGTGTGTGTGTGTGTGTGTGTGTGCGTGTGCGTGTGTGTGTGTGCGTGTATGTGTGTGTGTGTGTGTGTGTGTGTGTGGCTGAGGACGCCATAACTACACAGAACAGTCTTCTATATAACAATTAGAGACAGTTTTAACTTGTGGTTCAAGGTGTTTAAGAATGAAAATATTTCCTCATATTCCAACTAAAACTTAAACTCATAGTATTGGTGCATCTTAGAACTGAAGTATAGACGATTAAAAACTATAAGCGTTCTGTAGGAGTATCAGAACCTAACATTTATCTATATTAACAAAAAAAGTCATAAGTTCTCTTTTAAGTGACTAAGAAACATTTTTAATCTGTTTTTAGAGCTTACAAACGGATTAAAAAATTCTAATATACTTTTCTTAAAACATAAAACGTGAGAAATTCCTTTAAACGAATCAAAACTTAATCTGTTAATCCCTTAAAGACTTTACTTGGGAGTTAAGATGCAATACTTGGCACTATCGCGGGGATCAGTCTTAAGAGGATCAGATATCTTTTCATCAGATGTGAAACCATATCGCAAGGGTTCGGATGCTCCATCTGTGAGACTCCCGTGGACTGCATCTCTTCTTTAAGTTGTTGATGACTGTGGCGTCTTGCTGGGGGTGAGGTGTGGCAATGAGCCTTTTAGTGATAATTACGTTAACTGCTGTGTAAAGAGCGAGGTGTAGAGTGTGGAAGGGAGATAAAGAGAGAGAGAGAAGGAGGGAGTGGAAGAAAAAGAGAAAGAAAAAGAGAATGGGAAAATATAAGAGAATGAAAAATCGAAAGAGGAAGAAAAAAATATAAAAAGAGAAATATATAGAAAGAAAGATAGAGAGGAAGCAAATATAAAGAGAGAAAGAGAATGCGTGAAAAAAATGAAAAGGGGAGGAAATGAAACAGTGAGAGTAAAAGGGGAATTAGCAGACAGGAGAAGAGATGAAAATATAAGCAATACAAAAATATAAAAAGAACGAGACAAAAGCAAATAAAAATAAAACAAGGGAACACATCTCTCTCTCTCTCTCTCTCTCCACCGTCACCACACCCCCTTAAGGAACTGCCTTACCAAACGCCCCCCTAAGAATCTTCAATCTCAATAAGCCATTTACAGCACCATTGAAAGGCCTCTCTCCCTCCCTTCCAACTGGCCATTTAACCCACA
The DNA here is from genome assembly GCA_958450375.1 of Homarus gammarus. NCBI lineage: Eukaryota > Metazoa > Arthropoda > Malacostraca > Decapoda > Nephropidae > Homarus > Homarus gammarus. The sequence goes on along the minus strand of CAUDMG010003095.1, from coordinate 231,265 downwards.
ATACTTAGGATATTGGGTAAAGATCGGCTGGGTAACGTAAGGCTGGTAGGATTTCTCTTTTGGGGGGAGGAGGAGGGAAGGGGGGTCGGGTGAGAACGTCGACTTGATAAAAACACGCGACTAGGGACGCTATCTGTCGACCGCAGGGGGAAACATAGGGCTTAGCACGGGAAAAATATTTGACACTAGTTACTACTCTCTCTCTCTCTGGGCTAGATCTGGATTCTCAAAGAGCTCTACTGTTTAATTCCCCTCTTAAGTGGAAATTAAGATACAAAACACAAATACCTCGTCCAAATTAGACCCGTCCAACTTGGCTCTAGTTAAGGGAGAAAGTTATCGTTACAGAATCTTTATAAATCCGGATACCGAGCTTAAAAACGAGGCTTAGTCAGATTTAAGTATAGCTACTGGGTTTTTTTTTGATGTACTTTATCTTTTAAACTTCTTGAGTACGATTACTTGTCCCTGAGTACAAATATCAACATGTTCTAAGGGATAATACCTAAAGGGTTAAGTTATTGTACTCAAGGGGTTAAAGTTATCGTACTCAAAAGGTAGTCATCGTACTCAAGTACTTTATTCCTCAACTACTTTATTCCCCAACTACTTTATTCCCCAACTACTTTATTCCCCAACTAGTCTAATCTTACCCAGGTATCATATTCACCTCTCTCTACCTCACGTTTCTTCCCCCAGGTAATATTTTTACACCTGGGCTCTTTTATAAACTATTTCCCTCGGGTTGTATTAGATCAGGAATAGCCTTTTCTCGCCTCTATTAAACCGGAATTTATCCTCTACCAGATATATCATGAAAAATAAACCATCATTTATCTTTCATATATATTAACCCCAAAAATATATGAAACCGATTTTTATCTCAATCATATATTAAAAAAAATATTAAACCGGATTTTTACACTGCCAAGCGTGTTACCGGAAGAAATATTTCATAAGAATTTCTCTATTGCAGACACGATAAAAAAAGAATAACGGATTTTGACTTTTCCAGTTGTTTTAAACCGGATTTTTTCCCTTTTTTAGGAGCATTACACAAGACATTTTCTTTTCTGGTCATATTTAACCGACATTAACCTAAATATTCCTCTACTGCCAATATTAAACCGGAATAATACCCTATCGGCCATATTAAACCGGAATATTTCCCTATCGGCCATATTAAACCGGAATATTTCCCTATCGGCCATATTAAACCGGAATATTTCCCTATCGGCCATATTAAATCGGAATATTTCCCTATCGGCCATATTAAACCGGAATATTTCCCTATCGGCCATATTAAACCGGAATATTTCCCTATCGGCCATATTAAACCGGAATATTTCCCTATCGGCCATATTAAACCGGAATATTTCCCTATCGGCCATATTAAACCGGAATATTTCCCTATCGGCCATATTAAACCGGAATATTTCCCTATCGGCCATATTAAACCGGAATATTTCCCTATCAGCCATATTAAACCGGAATAATACCCTATCGGCCATATTAAACCGGATTATTTCTCTACTAACAACATTAAACGAGATTTTCCGTCTTACGATCCGATTAAGCCGGAGTTTTAAACCTCCATGTATTATAAACCGGATTTTTCCTCCTATTAAATCACGGTGTTTCCGGTTACCAGATTCTTTCTCTCTTGGTTCAATTAATATCCAGAGCAGAATAGTGACCAGAGGTTCAGTATGTTAATTATTTTCTGTAATTAAATCTTAGAGAGCTAAATGATGTTGAGTCTCAGCTTAATTTGGACGCCATTATGATGTAGAGTCTCAGCTTAAGTTAGGAGCCATTATAAGCGTTGGCTATAGGCTCCTTCTTCTCCTCCCCGGACCTGTTGCTCCTGGTGGGTCAAAGTTAAGGGCGTGTTAGATCGTGACCTGCCTCCTGTATGACCCAAGATGACCTCCTCTCAGGGCCGTGACGTCACACACACACACACACACACACACCTAGGATCAATAATATTCATACTATAAAGAAAATCACTTTCTTTCACTTTCTCTCACTTTCTTTCACTTTCTCTCACTTTCTTTCACTTTCTCATTCTTGATTCAACTTTCTCATTCTTGATTCAGGTATTAAATTCCTTCACTACAAACTTTGCTTCGTGTTTCCTATTCGTAACCTGACCTAAGCTAACCTAACCTGACCTAACCTAACCTAACCTCATAACCTTATCTCTTGATGTGGATGGTTCAAGACAAGTTCTCTCTATCTCTTAGTTTTTACGAGGGAAGGACTGAGGAAAGAGACATGGAAGGATAAGAGGAAGAATATAAGATAAACGGAGGATATAGTGAAGTGGGGGGAGAAGGACAGAGAGGAGAGTAGGTGGTGGGGAGAAGAGGGGGTGGTGGGGAGAAGAGGAAGTGACGCAGATTAAGATATAAACAATGACACGGTGGAGAAGGTGGTGGAGATAAGAGGTGGGGAGAAGAGGGGGTGGTGGGGAGAAGAGGGGGTGGTGGGGAGAAGTGGGGGTGGTGGGGAGAAGAGGGGGTGGTGGGGAGAAGAGGAGCTGGTGGGGAGAAGAGGAGGTGGGGAGAAGAGGTGGGATGGCGGAGAAAGGGTACTGGGGAGAAGAAAGGGGTGGAAATGGTGTATGGGGCGTTGAGGATAAAGGAGAGAGAGAGAGAGGGAGAAAGAGAGAGATATTGGAACTGTCTCAACCTGCAGACTGTCAACACAATACTATTACATCATTGGTGGTAGTGGTGGTGGTAGTGGTAGTGGTGGTGGTGGTGTGTGTGTGTCTGTCGAGGTATTTGTTATGTCTGTTTTATCTCTCTCTCTCTCTCTCTTAGCAGAATTTTCATTAAAGAAGACATTAATATCGACGGACATAGAGAATTATTGTACCAGCGACCAACACAACAATGCGCAAATCGATGCTCATTTTTCTGATGGCCGCAGGGAAGAAAACAACACAAAAATATTGTATCTGAATATCGACCTTAATCTATTATCAACGTTAATGAAGGGATATTAATTGTAGGTAATCTTGTTCTTCTTGTTCTTCTTCTTCTTCTTCACCAACATCGATGTGTGTGTGTGTGTGTGCGTGTGTGTGTGTGTGTGTGTGTGTGTGTGTGTGTGTGCGCGTGTGTGTGTGTGTGTGTGTGTTAATCAGTTCATCCCGGGATTCAGAATTTGGTCATTAATTTTCTTCTTATTTAAGTAACCAACAAAAACATTAAGTGTGAAAAGAGAGACAAGAGAAATATATTAATAAACGTCGGGATGAACAGAGATAAGAAGAATAGAAAGTAAATGAAAGAAAACGAATGAAAACAAAAGAACAAGGAAAAAATTAGAGAATTATGTAAGAATCTAAGAAAACGGGAAATAGTAGAAGAATTGAACCAAAACAGAGACAAAACAGCGTGTATATAAGAAGTCCTGGTGCTTTTAATTACACTAAATATATTATAATTAGTAGACAGACAGACAGACAGACATCTAATGCCTAAGGAAAGAGAGAGAGAGAGAGAGAGAGAGTGAGAGAGGTATACAGTATATCATCACAATAGTAAGGAAATATATCTTGCTTCATCTCTCAAGGTGTTGGGACCCAAACCCTTAATCCAGGTGAAGCTCATTAACCTGTGGTCCTGAGCCCCTCACACCTGGGGGAGAGAGCTTAGTGGGACCTGGTGTGTGTGTGTGTGTGTGTGTGTGTGTGTGTGGGGCCTGTTTACTTACACCAAGATACGATATATGACATCTATTCGTCTTCCGTCTTTTGTGTTCAAAGAAGAAGAAAGAGAGAGAGAGAGAGAGAGAGAGAGAGAGAGCAATAAATCTTGAAGAATAATCTGAGGAAATGAGGAACTGAGAGAGAAATTGATTGAATAAAGAGGAAATAAGGACATTAACAGGAAAGAGGAAGAGGAGGAAAAAGAAGAAGTGGGATGGAAGATAAGAGGAAGCATAAATGGATGAAGAATGGGGCAAAAACTATAAAATAAGCAAGAAAGATAAAAGGAAATCAAAGAAAATATATACGTGTAAGCAAACAAGGATAAATGAAATAAACAAAGGAACTTTCTTTTTACGATAAACAAAATTAACAAAAAAAAAATCTGCCTATCAACGATATTAATTAATGTAAAGTCACCCACCATAGGCCTATAATCTCTCCCCCTGAACCACCGACCCAGAGATCCAGACTCGTGAATCCGGTAGCATTTATGGATAGAATAATGCATCAGTCTACTGCTTCGGGTTCACGAGTCTGAATCTCGGGGTCGGTGGTTCAGAGGGAGAGATTATAGGCCTATGGTGGGTTGAATTGAATTGACTTTATTATTAAAAAAAGTTTGAGAACAGAAAATATTAACGAATGACTTAATAATGAAACAAAACTGGTAGGAGGAACAGAATATAATTTAGACTAATAAAAAATAATATAAGACACAAAATTAAGGAGAAATGAAACGGAAAATGTACGGGAAAAAAATTCATAGAAGAAATATAAGAAAATATTAAAATAAAAGAGAAGTGACGGTGCAGGTTGGAGTAGAGGGAGAGAGAGAGAGAGAGAGAGGAGCTACACATACTACACCCTTTGCTTCATTCGAGGTAAAGTCAATATTATCAAAGCAATTATCTCTCTCTCTCTCTCTCTCTTATCTCTTGGGGACGAGTTTCTCTTAACCAGCTAAGAGAGACTTCATTATCCCTGGACCAGAGCTCTCCAGGATGGGTACAATCTGACCTCACTAAAACATGCACATAACTAGACTTCATTTTTTAATGCGGTAATGGTAAGAGTACCATGTTGTCTCTGCGACTTGAACCGTGTTGAAGGTCTTGGCCTGGAACGTGAAGCATCTGGTCTGTACTGCCTGGAACGTGAAGCACCTGGTCTGTACTGCCTGGAACGTGAAGCATCTGGTCTGTACTGCCTGGAACATGAAGCATCTGGCCTGTACTGCCTGGAACATGAAGCATCTGGCCTGTACTGCCTGGAACGTGAAGCATCTGGTCTGTACTGCCTGGAACGTGAAGCATCTGGTCTGTACTGCCTGGAACGTGAAGCATCTGGTCTGTACTGCCTGGAACGTGAAGCACCTGGTCTGTACTGCCTGGAACGTGAAGCATCTGGTCTGTACTGCCTGGAATGTGAAGCACCTGGTCTGTACTGCCTGGAACGTGAAGCATCTGGTCTGTACTGCCTGGAACGTGAAGCATCTGGTCTGTACTGCCTGGAATGTGAAGCACCTGGTCTGTGCTGCCTGGAACGTGAAGCACCTGGTCTGTACTGCCTGGAACGTGAAGCATCTGGTCTGTACTGCCTGGAATGTGAAGCACCTGGTCTGTACTGCCTGGAACGTGAAGCACCTGGTCTGTACTGCCTGGAACGTGAAGCATCTGGTCTGTACTGCCTGGAACATGAAGCACCTGGTCTGTACTGCCTGGAACATGAAGCACCTGGTCTGTACTGCTCGGAACATGAAGCACCTGGCCTGTACTGCCTGGAACATGAAGCACATGGTCTGTACTGCCTGGAACATGAAGCACCTGGTCTGTACTGCCTGGAACATGAAGCACCTGGTCTGTACTGCCTGGAACATGAAGCACCTGGCCTGTACTGCCTGGAACATGAAGCACCTGGCCTGTACTGCCTGGAACATGACGCACATGGTCTGTACTGCCTGGAACATGAAGCACATGGTCTGTACTGCCTGGAACGTGAAGCACCTGGTCTGTACTGCCTGGAACATGAAGCACCTGGTCTGTACTGCTCGGAACATGAAGCACCTGGCCTGTACTGCCTGGAACATGAAGCACATGGTCTGTACTGCCTGGAACATGAAGCACATGGTCTGTACTGCCTCTCCTCAAAAGGGTTTCTCATCCTTTATGTATAAATGATACTGTCTGAAGAGCCGAAGCTTGTAATAACAGTCTAGCTGATTACGTTGTCACCCGAGGCTTCCTTATATATCAAGAACTAATACTAGGTAGACTCCAGGTAGATGCCAGGTATATGTCAGGTAGAACTCAGGTAGATGTCAGGTAATATCACAGGTAGACGATAGGTAAACGCCAGCTACTACAAGTATTATCTCTCCCTGCTACCATACCACGCACCAACGACCTAAACCCATGTCTCACACACACACACGTCCCACAACCTTCACCCACACCCACACATGCCCATACCCACACCCACCAAAATACCTCCACACACCCACACCCCTCACATGAGCCTCAATACTCCACACACAAAAAAGCCTCAAATCCACGCCCGTAACCACACCCCACACCCTCACCCCACACCTCCATCCTCACCCCACACCTACACCGTCACCCCACACCTACACCCCTCACCTACCATAACACATCAGGTATAACTCGTAGCAGTGTAAATCTTTGAAAGAGTAGAGGTTTGCTGTGATGGGATTCCTAGCACGACTCCCTCAGGCTGCCGCTGTGATTGAATTCATGCAAATTGCTATATCAGTATAGACTCCTGAGTGTGTGTGTGTGTGTGGCGGGGAAAGATGATATGGTGTACACTGGATTGTAGATTACGAAATGCATAGATATGAATACACGGCGTAGAAACTGCGTGTGGTTATTTAAATTGGCTTGTTATCACACACACACACACACACACACACGTAACTCAGTATATTGTATATATAAAAAAAAAAACTCATTTACGACCATAATTATGAGTCATTTCTCCATCACTTACTCATGAGAGACTCCGCCTCATTCACGGCAGCAATATTGCCTTAAGTTACTTCACACGGGACAATATTTGGGCCTTTATGAGGTGGGCAAGAAAGCGCCTTGAGCCAGTGGGTTGGGCAATTACAGGGTCCTTATATTTTGTTTCTTCATGGGGCAATAACCATGTGAAATTATTATTATTATTATTATTATTATTATTACCTTTGTTACACGTACAGTACAGCTGTTATATCCCCGTTACAGGAGCACATTCATACTGTTGTAAGTACATTACCGTTGTTGCAAGCCTGCCTGTCATCTCAAGTATGTCATTGCTGTTAGATCCGTGTTACTATTTTTACAACTAAATTCCCGTTGTTGCAAATTTACTTTCGTAGTTGAAGCAATTTTTCCGTGTTATGGGTACTGTCCTTCTGTTGTGAGTGGATACCCGTTGTTGCAATTACATTCCCGTTATTGCAAGCAGACCCCGTTGTTGATACATACTCTGTTGTTGCCTATACGCATTATGACTTGTACACACACATTCATATTTTTGCAAGAATGTCTTACGTTTCACTCGTCATGATCACATTCTTACAGGCATAATATTGTTGCTGTTAGACATTCCTGTTGTTGCAAGCACAGTTCCTTTGCAACAGTCACTGCATCTTTTCACATTGCAATTGCCTCATCATCATGGCCTTGTTTGCCTTTAAGAACTTATCAGAATTCCATTATTTATCATCGTTTCTCCTCTTCCTCTTTCCTCTCTCTCTCCTCTTCCCTCTCCTATTCCCTCTTTTCCCCTCTCCTCTTTCCCTTTTCTACCCTCTCTCTCTCTCTCCATTCTTCTTCCTCTTTGTTTCTTCTCCTCCTGCTTCTTCTCTCCCTCCTTTTTCTTCTCCTCTTCTGCATCCACCTTCTTCGCCTTGCTCTCTAACTCCTCCTCCTCCTCCTCCTTCTTCCCGTCCACTTCCTCTTCCTTCTCCCTGAATCAAAGAGAGTAAAGGGGCTGTCTTATCTCCTCCCTTAGGTGGAGACCAGGGAAGGGAGATGGGAGGGGGAAGGGGAGGTGGAGAAGGGTGGTGGGAGGAGGGGAGATGGGAGGGTAGACAGCTCTGGGGTACAAAATATATCAAAGGAGATAGAGGGGAGGAAAAACAAGTGCGAAAAGTGAGGGAGAGAGAAGGGAGAAGAACGAATAAGAGAAGGGAGAAAACGAATAAACGAAGGGAAGAAGTATTGAAAGAAGATTAAAGACATAAATAGATCGATTGGCAAGAAAACACATACATGCATACATACATACAAACACATACTGACTCCAGCCAGAGCCCAAGTTTCGTCGTATGTATGTATGTATGTTTCAACAACTTTATGCAGGTAAACTCAGTCAGTTGATATACCTGACGAGCTAATAGAGAGTTAAGGGGGATATATCTCCCCGTTGGCTGAGTGATTGTATGAACCTCTGCTGCATGAATATATGTATAACTGTACGTATATATGTATTATGTATTATGTACACAAATATATGTATAAAATCGTATTGATACGTCATACATAACGCATGGAAAGAATAAACAGCAATAAGAGAGGTCGTTTTGTGGCGCTGCACCGAGTTTGTTGAAGTAAGCAGCTGGCTCTCAGAGACGTGGGGGGAAACACCTGTTGGTGGTCTGAGTTACGGCCGAGTGAAACACCACAGAAGCTCTCTTTAATACCGTCTTTACCCTCGTGTATACCACCTACAGGTAGGAGGTGTATTAACTCTTCATCTGAAATATACACGTATACATACAGATAAATTAAATGCATTAAATTCATTTTTTTATGCACAATAAAACGCCTGACTGAATCAATAAACACGTTGTATTACAGAGCACGGCTCAGGGGGGACTATGATATTTCAACTGAGGCGGCGCAGCTCTCCAGGGACACTCATGGTTGTTGGGCGTCTGGGCTACTCTCTCTTTTGTAAACTATTACCACTAGTCTTGGAGGAGCCTTCCCCTGAGACTGAACCTCTGCAGGAGGTCTTGAGCAAAGGTTCACACGAGGTTCTAATGGATGAGGTTCTCTTTGTCTTTCCTTTTATTTCTGAGTTCTTGTTCCCAGTCAACTTTTACAGGTCGGTTTCATTTACTTTTTCCTGGAGTTCATGTCAGGGGTTATGTGTTGACGACGCTCCTTCTCTAACCTTAAGAAAATAATAGATTTTTTCTCCATGTGTACCATCTGGGGAAGACATTGTGTAAGAGTGTGTTCGTTGCACGTGAACATACACCTACAGACACACAAACACGTACTCATTTACACTACTACTACTGTGCTGTCACTCGGAATCGAGTATGACGATCATCCAGCTATGATAAAATTATGAGTTATTAGGGATGTCACCTTTGTTGGTGAGTTCTGAGGTGACGAGAGAGGCCAATACGGGACCGGCAGGGTCGTCCACAGATGTTGCACATGTGGAGGGATACATATACTGCGGGAGGGGCGGCGGCGGGTAGTCAGGACATCCACATTGGTGTTTCGCTTGAGCAGTGAGTGGTAGTGCTCTTTCCAGCGCTGAAGGAGGCCTTCATCGTCTTTAATTATGGAGTTACCGTCGACTGAGCGGAGGGGGGCTGCACCACGAGTGATTGGCCCATAAAATGTTTTAGTGGAATTGAAAAATTTTCGCATCTTGTGTTGATCTGCAAGTTTTTGCATTTAACGTTCTTTATTTTTAAAACAGTCGTTCTTTAGATTGCGAAATTTGCGCTGGGCCGCCGCTCTCTTGTTGCAGAAGGTATCAGCTTTGGTTCAGGACTGATGGTTGTTCTGTCAGTCAATAAAAGTGCACGTTTATCATCGATGAGTACATTGATTTACGGGTCATTTTCATCAAACCACACACACACACACACACACACACACACACACGGACTAAAAAGATTATTAAAACAAGGTAAGACAAAACCTACGAGTCATTAAACATTTAAAGAAACATCAAATTAAATCAGTAAGAAAAAATAATTAAACTGAAATTTATCTTTAATCAGACAGAAGGTTCAGGTTCAGGAGCTCGTATTCTCAACCTCCCACTTGAGTTCCACTTACGACTCCAGGGCCGACACTTTGATCTGATTGGCTATCATAAGACTGAGCGACTCTCTCTCTCTCTCTCTCTCTCTCTCTCTCTCTCTCTCTCTCTCTCTCTCTTTCTTTTCTTCAACCGCCCCCCTCCTGTCACCCTCTCAACCGCTCCCACCCTCTCAACCGCTCCCCCCCTCCTGTGACCCTCTCAACCGCCCCCCCCCCCTGTGACCCTCTCAACCGCCCCCCTCTCCTGTGACCCTCTCAACCGCTCCCCCCCTCCTGTGACCCTCACAAACCGCCCCCCCTACTGTGATCCTCTCAACCGCCCCCCCCCCACCTGTGACCCTCTCAACCGCCCCCCCACTCCTGTGACCCTCTCAACCGCTCCCCCCTCTCCTGTGACCCTCTCAACCGCTCCCCCCTCCTGTGATCCTCTCAACCACCCATCCACCCATTTTTCCCCCACCCTCTTTCTCACCTTTCCTTCCCCCTTTCTCCCAGCGACCCTCTCACAACTCTCTCCCATCCATGCCTTTACCCGCCCGCCCACCCACCCACTCACCAACCCACCCACCCTCTCACCAACCCACCCACCCACAGGACGGAGTTGTCAACCAATGCGATACACCAAGATTATGACGTCATCTAGAGTGGCACCCCCCATTTTCCCTTGGCACTCGTTCCCTATTATCATGGCACTGTGCTTATTAGAAGGTATTCACTCCTTGTAATGGGTTGTGAACGTGGATGGGTGGAGGTGGATAGGGTGGGGGGTGGGGAGTGAGTGCAGGTGGATGGGGATGTTGGAGGAGGTGGGTGGGGATATGATGGGGAGAGTGGGTGGGTTGGGTGTGGGGAGGATGAGTGTGGTGGGTGGGGTAGTTGGAAGACAGACACGCAAATGGATAAGGAACAAGGAAGGTTTAAGTAGATAAACAGTAATAATGGTTGACCCTCGTGTAACGAGGATGGCGGGCCCAAGGGCCACCTAGGCGTGAATTTGTTCAAGGTGTAGAAGCTGTCGCCAACACAACAACCACACCCTGAGTTAACGAGCTGCATGACCCAGTGTTTAAGGTGTAGAAGCTGTCGCCAACACAACAACCACACCCTGAGTTAACGAGCTGCATTACCCAGTGTCAAGGAACAGTCCGAGAAGACCGGACAACTCACCAACTGCACTGGCTAATCATTACCCCGGAACATGATCTGCAAACCGATTAACATCCAGGTCCCCAATTACTGTTGGGTAGACAGAGGCAAATGGCGTAAAGAAACTTGCCCATAGTTTCACCCTGCCCGGGCATCGAACCCGGGATCTCGCGCGTGCGTATAAACTTTAAAAATAAAATAGAACACAAAGAAAATATCGATTTCCCTCCCTCCCTCCCATCCTCCCTCTCTTTCCCTCCGTCCCTCCCTCCCTCCCTCCCTCCCTCCCTCCTGCCTCCCACCTTCCATTTTCCCCTTTTTCCCTCCCACCCTCCCTCTTTGCCTCCCACCCTCCCTATTTGCCTCCCACCTCCCTCCCACCTCCCTCCCTCCCTCCCGCCCCTCACCTCCCTCCCTCCCGCCCCTCCCCCTCACCTACCTCCCTCCCGCCCCTCACCTCCCTCCCGCCCTCCCCTCACCTCCTCCCCCCCCTTCCACCCGCCCCTCCCCCTGTATTTGTGGTTGGGCTCCAGTTTCACCTTGATTCTTAATTACCGTCAAGGATCACCTCACTAATTAGCCTCATTACCTTAGACTCGCCTCCCTCCTTCAGATGTCATTCACTCATTAGCTGGCAGAAGGAGGATGAAACATTATCCCCTTCTTTTTTTGGCTCCTATAATAAAAAAATGTGTTATGCAAATTAGGAAGAGGGGGAGAGGGGAGGAGAGGGGAGAGGGGTGTGGGAGAGGGAGAGGGGAGGGGTAGGGAGGGGTGATGGGAGATAGAGGAGTTTGACCCTTATAGTGACAGATTGGTATGTAGAGAGAGAGAGAGAGAGAGAGAGAGAGAGAGAGACACGAAGAACAGTCAGACAGAGAAAGACAGACAGTTAGACAGACAGATAAAGGCCAGAGAAACAGACAGATAGAATTAGAAAAAACAGACCTAACCTAACCTAACCTAACCTAACCTAACTCTCTAACTTTCTCTTGCGTGATAATTTATTTTCCCCTTTCCAGAATTAATGATATTTTTTGAGGGGGAGGGATGGAATTTTTTTTTATTTTTTTATTCCTTAATAATTTCACAGAATTTGTTTTTTGTTTCTTTAGAATTTATGGGAAATTTTCGAATTGTTTTTGTCTGATTTTGTGTTTATTGTTTATATTTCTTATCATAATTTTATTTGGGAGTGAAAGGGGGGGGTGAGGGAGGGGAGGAAGAGGGGGGAAATGAGGGGTGGGAGTTGATGGGGAGGAGTGGGAGGGGAGGGGGGGGGGGGATTAGGGGAGGGGTGTGTGTAATGCAGTGTTCATATATTGTGCCACATGCATATATAATAGTGTTCAAAAGTTGTTCAACCCTGAGTTTATATTTAGGTGTGTGTGTGTGTGTGTGTGTGTGTGTGTGTGTATACAAAGTACCCATGGTTTTCGTCGTAATACAACAGTGGGAGTGGGTCTGGGGTGTACACTGTTGTAACTATTTCCAGCAATTCTCCGAGGAACCCCTGACCATTCGTGCACCCTTCTCACCAGCACTGAGAGTCTGAAAATCTGTTTACAATGTACGATCTTCAGTGGCACAAAGATCCTTAAAAGTGTAAGAACAAATCACCGTGGTTACCTCCCCTCCCCCCTCCCGTGAGCTAAGATTAAACGGAGACACTAAAGTTGTCTGTAAGTTCAGCTGCCGCTCTTCCTCACAGTGACTCAAGTACTAAAGATGCGCCTCCGTATATATCCACTTTACTCCGTCAGTGAGCGAGTCATTTAGTCAACTAGACCTGTACAGTATATTCCGATACCATTTAACACTAGTGTATAATAATAAGAAAGCCAGAGTGTTATGTATAAATGCTCTCTCTCTCTCGTGTTCGTACCAGTACAGTGAGCACCATCCCTATAAGACCTGCCTGTAAGAGACACAGTAGGAGAAGGTCCTGGTAACAGATGCCTCTCGTCCACGCACCAACTTTGCTCGTTTCAGGCGGTGTGTTGTGTCTCGCCTTGGGGTCTCTAAATGAGTCGTGACCATAGAAGGCAATCTGTTTTCCACGGCAATTTTGGCTCATTTTCCCTGAGTTCTACGCACACACACATTAATTCCACTACGTTGATTCAACCTCTTCTTACATAATTAGCAAATGTTAAGTTCGCTTGAATTACAACAAGTTAGAATATGTTAACTTAGGCGAAGTATTTGTGACATGTTACAGAAGTTGTGACTATCAGCAAAATTATCGTGATCTCTGGTACACATATAATATTTTAATAATGTCTCAATAGGTTACACTTAAAGAAGATAAAAGATATTTGATGATCTTCTCTCTACACATACTTATACATTTGCGTATTTGGGTACAGTATATTTTATGGTAAATATCTTGGTTAGTTACCCTTGAAATATACCCCGTGAAGTTTCATTTTCTCTGATGCTTAAAGTTCCGTTTTCTATTACAGATCAAGAGTTCGAGGACTTTGAGTTAGTGCCTCTGAGGTACCGACCAGAGGGGTTAGAACAGCTCAGTGAAGCTACAAGATTCACCAAAGAGGAACTACAGTTTATGTGAGTTATTGTACTAACTTTATCTTAGGGAACTACAGCAACTACTTCTACTGTATCTGTATAACGTGAGTTGTATATTCAAACTGATGACTAGATGAGGATATGTGGGTATTAAGTTTGGTGATTCTAAGGAACATTTTGCTGTTAAATGTCAGTGAAATCGATGTTGGTTGAGGGTGTGATATATTCTTATTGATCATCTCCACTCTCCCCTCCCCCCTCCCTCCTCTGCTCCCCTCCCCTCCCCTGCTCCCCTGCCTCCTCTGCTCCCCTCCCCTCCCCTGCTCCCCTCCCCTCCCCTTCCCACCCCTCCCCTCCCCAACATTATAGCACCAGGAACCAGCAACACATTTATTATTTCAACAGACTTACAATCTACATGAATTAAAATTTGATGCACCAACTTGTTCATCAAATGTTACTGATTTGTTCATACTATAACAATGAAGTATAGTTTTGTCTGTGTTGTAAATGATTATGATCAATGATAATGTCACGACCTAATTGTTGTGTGTGTGTGTGTGTGTGTCCTATATTACAGTTAAATATATGCGCTATTTCCACATACATATACACACAATATTCAAGCAACATACGATATATACCTAATCACCAGCTACATATATACTTATCTTCCAGGTACCGAGGGTTCAAGCAGGAGTGCCCGACTGGGGTCATCTCCGAGGAAACCTTCAAGGAAATATACGGCAAATTCTTCCCCCTAGGAGGCCTACCTGACGATGGCAGCGGGCGAAGTATGTTGTTGAGACCTTGTGTATGTGTGTGTGTGTGTGAATTATTAACATCAATAAACAGTATTTTGTCTAGTAAGTTGTATTATGGTATATTTTTCACAATAGTTAAGTCTTCGTTCTTGTAATTATTACCAAAGTGTATTATTCAACTTTTTTTTTATCATTAACGTCTTAGTATTTAAAATAATATTTGAATTTTATTAATATTCACGGCATTGTTATTACTATTAGTTATTTTAATAATATAAAGAATAACAATAGTAATATTCCCTATAGTAATGATATTATTACTTTGATTAATATTGTATGGCTATATTTCTTTAATGTTCTTAGGTACGTGTGAGAGAAGGAAGAATTTATATATTTTGTCTTTGTCTTCTGTTGAGACTCATTGTAATAGCGATTCTCTCTCTCTCTCTCTCTCTCTCTCAGAACAGCCATAATTACTCTGTCTTACCCACAGACGCAGCCATGTACGCTCACTACGTGTTCGGGACGATGGACCAAGATGGCTCAGGGACAATCACCTTCGGGGATTTCATCATGGGCTTGTCGGTACTCCTGAAGGGGACGATGCAGGAGAGAATCAACTGGATCTTCAAGTGAGTTCCTCCTCCTCCACTACCAAACCCTCTACCTTGGATTCAGTGATGGCGGTGTGACAATTTTTGGTTGCGGTTTAAAGTCATTCCAAATTTTGCTTTTTTCTGACCTAATAGTCAGTCTAACTCCTACCTTTTCTGGTGTAATTATTAGCGTCTTTAGAACTACCAGTGCGAGAAGTTGGCCTAAGTAGACATTTAATATGGTGGCGGTGAGTAGTCAGGAGCTGTTACCTGGGCAGGCATTAACACTTGGGCAGTAAATTTGGATTATTTCACATTTTGGGGATATAAAAAAGTTAATATTCAAAACATTTCATCAGTTTGAATATATTGAAAAACTGTATATTATTTTATAAAACGTTAAATGTATGCAGACCTATATATCTGTCCGGTTTGAATAGTCCAGTTATGAAAAATAATATACATATCAATATATCTTATCACTATGAATATTTCCAACCACTGGCCTATACTGTCGACTGTAGTCATTAATAGATAAATAAAATCTCAATAGCATGTGAAGATTGACGTCAACACTACCAACCTTCACAATGCCAACATAGTGTTAGTTCAGTCATCACACACACACATCCTCTACACTTCATTTTGATCGCTCCTACAAACAATATAACCAATATATTTTTACGTAATCGCATCACTATACAGTAGTTTACATCTGAGGCAAGTGTTGTCCAAAGTTACTTCCGGTGATTGTGAAAAGTTCATGTCTAGTGTGTTAAAGACGCTACGTTAGGGACCACCTCTTACCGCCCCGCCCCACCCCGCCCCGCCCTTCGTTATATCTCCACTTGACCTTCGTTATACCTTCATGTTAATCACACTCACAGGCATCACCTCACTGCCAACCTCCACTCACCACCACCACCACCTCCCACTCACCAGTTCATCCCCCACAGCTTGTATGACATCAACAACGACGGCTACATCACTAAGGAGGAACTGATTGACATAGTGACGTCTGTATACGACCTGATGGGCGACCAAACAACTCCGGGTATTGACGACGGCACCGCTATAGACCACGTCGATAAGGTGTTTGAGGTGGGTGTCTGTGTGTCTCTCTGTGTGTGTGTGTGTCTGTGTGTGTGTGTGTGTGTGTGTCTGCGTGTATGTGTGTGTGTCTGCGTGTGTGTGTGTGTGTGTCTGTGTGTGTTACCTGTATCTTAACCTGACTGTCTTCCTCCCTCATCTACAGAAGTTGGACCTGAACAAGGATGGTGTGGTGACAATGGACGAGTTTATGGAATATTGCTCAAAGGTGATGCCCGACTTCCCCCTCCCCCGTACCCCTGCAATAAGGAACAATGTAGATAATTTACTTCTTCTATTGACAGTAAATAATTAAACAAAAAAGATAGTTATAGTCAATTTGAGAAGAGGATTGTTATTATGACCGATATTTACTGTGAGTAGAACGAGGTATATAACAATGGTATTATATCAAGGAATAACAGACCATTTTGTTTATCGTTGTGGGTTTCACGGGAGCCTCTCAACCACTGTGGCAAAAATAAATGATCGAATAAATATCTTAAATAATCTCAATCGTGGTTCTTTTGTTTTGATTATGATTTTATTGTAATTTGTACTTAGCAGGTGATCGTCATTTGTTTGTAGGTCAAGGGATAACTATTTTTTCTCTCTCTTCCAGAATGAAAATGTCATCCAGTCTATGAACATATTTGATGAGATCTAGTAGTGCCTCGTCTGTTTTCATGACGCCATTGATGCTGTGGCGTCATCAATTGTTTACTGACGTTATCGTGACGTCATCGATGCTCCTCTGAAGTCATCAAATTGCTGGTTGACGCTGCCGATGCCCTGAGGTCATCATCGGTGGTGGGAGGTCGTAGCAAAAGCTCACAGACAACCGCCTTAGGGACGACACTCGTCTGCGACTACCCCCCCCCCCCCCCCCAGGAGTTGATTCGTTGTTCAGTCTAACGATTGTTCACGTCGATAATTATTGTTGTTCAAACCGACATGTTCAAGGCGAGGGTGTCAAGGAGTTCTCAGTATCAAAAATTTAGGATCGTTGAAGGTGTTCCTTGTTCAGTGGTTTGCTCCCGTCGATGTCACTTCAAGTCGACGGGTTGTCAAATTGATCGACCGTTCAAGTGTAGATGAGTGTTAAGGTTCGTCGAATATAAAGTAATTAATTGCTAAAGTCGTCGAGTGCTGGTGGATTACTTAAAGTACTTCAGGTATTCAAGTCGTTTATCGTCGAGTGTTGAGGTCGATGATATAATTGTGGCTCCTGTGAAGTCAATGAATTACCTGCGGCAGCTGTGTGGCTGATGAATTACCTGCGGCAGCTGTGTGGCTGATGAATTACCTGCGGCAGCTGTGTGGTTGATGAATTACCTGCGGCAGCTGTGTGGTTGATGAATTACCTGCGGCAGCTGTGTGGTTGATGAATTACCTGCGGCAGCTGTGTGGTTGATGAATTAGCTGCGGCAGCTGTGTGGTTGATGAATTAACTGCGACAGCTGTGAGGTCGATGAGTTAACTGCGACACCTGATAAATAAAGATAAGATTGATAGTTGGTCTCACTCAACCAAGAGGTCGACTCAAGAGACTCTCAAATTGACAACAATGAGGCAAGACTTGTCGACCGTCACAGCCCCGGCAAGACTTGTCGACCG
Source organism: Homarus gammarus (assembly GCA_958450375.1). Classification (NCBI taxonomy): domain Eukaryota; kingdom Metazoa; phylum Arthropoda; class Malacostraca; order Decapoda; family Nephropidae; genus Homarus; species Homarus gammarus. The sequence goes on along the minus strand of CAUDMG010003095.1, from coordinate 213,714 downwards.
TCACAGCCCCGGCAAGACTTGTCGACCGCCACAGCCCCGGCAAGACTTGTCGACCGTCACAGCCCCGGCAAGACTTGTCGACCCCCACAGCCCCGGCAAGACTTGTCGACCGTCACAGCCCCGGCAAGACTTGTCGACCGTCACAGCCTCGGCAAGACCCCTCCCTATAGCTAGCTGGCTTAGGGACATCAACCGGATATTGAGACAAACCGGACGCTTAGAATAATCAGATAATGAGGCATAACTGATGCTTGAAATGACCGGATAATTAGACATGCTAATATAAGACACAGTAGAAACCCTGAGACGCTGGAGGGATTAACAAAGACAGTTATTGTATTTAGGTCATAAGTGGGTGAGGACCTCTGCTTGTTGGTCACGCTCATGTATTAAGATAGAGGTTTAGAACTTGCCACACACCTGAGGTTGAACCAAGTAATCGTGGCATTATTTGAGGATGAACTGTGATCTGAATGAACCGAGGCGAGTCACTCTATAGGACCTTGACTATGTGTAGGTAGGCATCACACACTCAGGTGGAGGATCTCACCTGTGTGACGTCACGAACTACACTATTTATTTGTTTACATTTTGAGAAACAATAAGAGATGAGTGTGAGAGAGTTATACTCTGTTGTTATACCGTGACCCGTAAATATATACATATATTATATCATACCTTTATTACTCAACGTGAGTGGTATGACTGATAATAGGATACAAGGAGCTATCAAGGCGAGTCAGTCTTGGTAGGTGGACTTATTTAAAACAAATCCATTTTGGTATTGCTAAAGACTTTTCCTGGACACCTGCTCTGTTTTACACGGTTTCTATATCACCTCAGTAATCAACACACACATGGTCTGCACGGTACTCTCAAGGCTCGATCTATATATCAATATACAGTATATATAAATAAAAAAATATTAAAAATAGTCATTTACTGACGTGTCTGTCACGTGTACAAAACATGTATGAATAAATATTTGATATCAAAGAACTATTTAGCTTGTCAACTGCTGTAGTGTAGTTTAAGTTGGGATATTAAGAACAGTTTAGAGTCTTCAGTGTTCAACGTCTTCAAGTGAATGTAACTTGAAGGCCGTGAGCGATGAAGCACAAAAACAATATTATATAAACCAAACTATTTAGAACCATCTGGTGTTTCTTCTTAGTGAAAATAGGATTTTTTTTCTTAACTTTCAGGATTATTTTTGTTGATTTACCGTAATGTTTATTTAGTATGTATTTCCTCTCAATTGTTAAGGCAGCTCAGTCAGGGTCTCTATTGTGGGGTATTTTCAAGGTTGATGTGAAAATGGATACAGAGAGAGAGAGAGAGAGAGATGCGTCACTTATTAAATCATTTTGATCACATCCATGGTCCACACATATCTCTTCCACCATCTTCCCTTCTTCCTCTTTCTCCTCCATTACTCTCTCTTATGCCTCCTCCTCCTCTTTCTTCATTTTCTCCTCTCCTGATTTACCTCCTGGTGTAATTTTTCCTTAACAGCATTGTATAAAGTGTCCCTATATTCCGACCACGACCACACCCTAACTACAACCAAACCTATTTACGACCCCACCCTAGCAACGGCCACACCCTAGCAACGGCCACACCCTAGCAACGGCCACACCCTAGCAACGACCACACCCTAGCAACGACCCCACTATAGCTACGACCCCATCCTAGCTACTTGTAGACCAGGGCCACATACTATACAGAGATAGCCGCTCCCAACATAGACCCTCAACACTCATTCCCTCACTAATACCCTCTCACACTCCTCTGCCTCCTCTCACACTCCCCTGCCTCCCCTCACACTCCCCTGCCTCCCCTCACACTCCCCTGCCTCCCCTCACACTCCCATGCCTCCCCTCACACTCCCATGCCTCCCCTCACACCCCCCTGCCTCCTCTCACACCCCCCTGCCTCCTCTCACACCCCCCTGCCTCCTCTCACACTCCCCTGCCTCCCCTCACACTCCCCTGCCTCCCCTCACACTCCCCTGCCTCCCTTCACACTCCCCTGCCTCCCCTCACACTCCCCTGCCTCCCCTCACACTCCCCTGCCTCCCTCACACTCCCCTGCCTCCCCTCACACTCCCCTGCCTCCTCTCACACTCCCCTGCCTCCTCTCACACTCCTCTGCCTCCTCTCACACTCCTCTGCCTCCTCTCACACTCCTCTGCCTCCTCTCACACTCCCCTGCCTCCTCTCACACTCCTCTGCCTCCTCTCACACTCCCCTGCCTCCTCTCACACTCCCCTGCCTCCCCTCACACTCCCCTGCCTCCCCTCACACTCCCCTGCCTCCCCTCACACTCCCCTGCCTCCCCTCACATTCCCCTGCCTCCTCTCACACTCCCCTGCCTCCCCTCACACTCCCCTGCCTCCCCTCACACTCCCCTGCCTCCTCTCACACTCCCCTGCCTCCTCTCACATTCCCCTGCCTCCTCTCACACTCCCCTGCCTCCTCTCACTGACACTCACAAAGACTCACTCCCACACTCCCTTCGGCACATATTTATATAAACACTCCGCTACTCTCTCTCTCTCTCTGTGTTTGTGGCTAAAGTTTGGTCGCATGACAGAAGGTATGCAGTTGACAAGCCCTAAGCGTACACAGAACTAACAATATCATCAAAATACTTAATCTCACACACACACACACACACACACATTAATCTTATGCATCATTGATTCCCTTATCTGACTGCACGAATTTTTGACACGTTCCAATTAGTACACAGAGTCTCGAGTGAAAACGACTATTCACAATCACGTATTTTTCACCAACTGTGTAAATAAATTAGCTCTCATTTACATACATTCTAAGATTAATATTCTGGTATAAATTCTGACGTGTAAATTCTCTCGGGAAATACCATGGGGCTTAAATTCAGGATGATTTATGTAAATTTTGAAGTGTAAATTCTAGAACTAATTCTCGAGTGATGTATAAATTCTAGGGTCTTATTTGGAATGTAAATCCTTTCGGAATGTAAATTGTAAACATCAAAATTAAGGAATACAATTTCTGAAATGTACATTCTGGTTTATAAATTTTTTAGTGTAAATAGATTTTCTTCATTGTAAATCATAAGTTATTATTTGGGTTCACTCTCTCGTCGTTACCTGTAATTATCGTCTCTCTTGGTGCTTTCCCTCAAGGTCTGGAAACATAAAAAAGTAAAGAAGAAAAAATATGAAAGTTAAATAATGGAAAATAAAAAAAAAATAATGGAAAAAATTTGAAGAAAAATGAAATAAAATGAAAAATATAATTACAAATATTTAAAAAATGGACAAATTGAAGTTTACAAAAATACAAGTTAATATATATTGTTTTATAATCAAATACAGTTGTACCCCGCCTAACGCGGTTTCACTTAACGCGTTTTTTCATATACGCGGTGCCTCGCCAGAAGCGAACTTTCACTTAACACGGATTTTTTCCACATATACACGGTGAGTGTCCGGCTCCAGACGCTATTTTTAGATGTGCCCCACGCGCCACCCACCCACCCGCCTGCCTGCCTGCCTGTGCTCGCCTCTCCCTCCTCCTCCCTCCGCTTGGGCAAGCCGTGCGGTAAGGTTGCGCAGTGTGTGTCTTTGTTGCGTTATCACTGACGTCATATGACGTATCGGACTGTGATTGGCCAATGGCCATGCATCCCAACCCCCCTCTGCTGCTAGCTGTAATTGGCTTAAAGTATTATGACGTGCCCACCCGGGGGAGGGACGGAGGGAGGGAGGAAAGACGATGCTTGACCTAGCCGCGGCAGTTTCATCCCTCAAGGCCACTCCGTGTAAACGCGCATCCATTGTTCCGTAAAATGGCTTCCGCCGGACCACCACCGCCACCAGAGAGAGACCTTTCCTTACCTGGACCCAGCGGCACTAAGCCAAAGAAGACACGACGTTCCTTAAGCTACGAAGTGAAGTACCAGATCATTCAAGATTTGGAGAAAGGAACACGGCAAGTTGATCTCGCGCGCCAGCATGGTGTCAACGAATCTACGATTCGCACGATCAAGAAGGATGCAGCCAAGATCAAAGAGCACATGAAAATCACAAAGTCTGCAGGTGCTTCATCTATCAGGTATTGCCAGAACAGGGTGCTGGCAAAAGTGGAAAATTTGCTGGTGAGTTATTTGATTCGTCAGGCGCGACCCAACATGGCGGTGGACACGCGCTCAGTGCAGGAGTACGCACATGAGCTATACGCAGCAGTGTCACGTAAGCTGGGAATAGCAGAGCCCAAACCCTTCAATGCTTCCTCTGGTTGGCTGCATAGGTTTAAGAAGGGGAACAAGATCACCAACATCAACATTGGTGGTGAGGAAGCGAGTGCTGACCGTGTGGCGGCTAGAGATTTTCCTCCGTTCTTACGTGAGATTATGGAGGAAGGACAGTACACCGACGACCAGGTGTTTAACATGGACGAATCTGGTCTTTTCTGGAAAAAGCTACCGTCCAAGACCTTTGTTGTAAAGAATGCCAGCAAGATTCGGGGCCGGAAGATGCAGAAGGAACGCATCACCGTCCTGTTTACCACCAATGCCTCCGGTACCTGTAAACCAAAGTTATCAGTGATCCACACAGCCCGCAAACCGCACTCCTACAAGAATATGGACATGAACAAGCTTAATGTCCACTGGCTAACCGCACGTAAGGCGTGGTTGTTCTCTTCTCTGTCCCTTTTCTGGTTTGACAACTGTTTTGTTCCTGACGTGAAGAAATTCTGAGAGTAACAGAATGTTCCATTCAACATTTTGTTGCTCCTTGACAACGCACCTGGACACTCGCCCCTACTTATGGATCGTCACCCCAACGTAAAAGTGGTCTTCCTTCCTCCCAACACTACGTCATTAATCCAGCCCATGGACCAGGAGTTGATCTGCAATGTGAAAGCTGCATACTCGGCAAAGAAGTTCAAGCTCCTGAACGACTGTACCAACACCAAGGATGAGTTGCGTAAGCTGGGTGACACCGACAGCGAGAGTAAAAGCGACGAGGACAAGGAACAAGAGGTGGCGGCTCAAGAACTTCTCGTCAAACAATTTTGGAAGAAGTTTAACGTCAAACAAGCTGTAGACTTCTTGGTGGAGACATGGGATCTGCTGACTATTGCTACGATTCGTCACGCATTTTGACATGTTGTATGGCATACCAGCTGAGAAGAGGAGTGAACCTGTGACTGGTGAGGTTCAGACTGTTGCAGTAGCAGTGGACCTTGCCAGAGAAGCTGCGCTCAATATTACAACTGAAGGCTTCTCCGAGACCACCAACGAAGACATCCTGGAGGTGATCAGAGATCCTGAAGTGACTGCCGACGAGATGTTGGAAGAAGATCACGTCAGTGAAGAGGAGGAAGAAGGTGCGTCATTCTCCGAAGAACACAGTTTAAGTCATAGTGATATTAAGGGTGCCATAGAGTGTGCGGAGAAAATGAAGTCCTTCCTTTCCCGCGACAATGACGATGACCGCTATGAAGTCTTCCATACCCGGCTGGTGCAGGCTATGGAGCCGTACATCACGGTGTATCACGACAACATAAACACCAGCCGTCAAAAAAGCATAACCGAGTTCTTCGCCCGCAACCCACCACAGCCAGCCCAAGCCAGTGATAGTGACAGAGGTAGAGACAGTGAAGATGACTTTGAGGGATTTGTCAGGGAGGCCATAACAACTGTGGGTGACAGTGATAGTGACTCACCTGAGGGCCAGTAGCCTGCCCTCTGCCTCGGAACCAGCCTCCATCCCCGTACGCCGACCCATCTCTTCTACTACCGTAAGTGTTCCACCTAAGTTTTAGTTGTTTCTAACCTAACCTCTTCTATATTACTTGTTTTCTCATACCATCATAAAGTTAAGATAAAATTTTTACTACAACATAGTTATGTGTCATCAAAAAGTGGAGTTTGGGGATGGGCCAGTTTCTATTGGAATTAATCCCATATGTTCTGTTGTTCACTTAACGCGGTTTTCACTTAACACGGTACCCTCTGGGTTTTATTGACCGCGTTAAGTGGGGTACAACTGAAATTATACCAACATATATAACCTGTATTATAATAAAAAGCGAAATATTTTTATGTGACTGATTTAAAAGTTTGGTAATTATAAACACAACAAGTATGAGTATCTCACAATAATACTCAGACATCTGCTCCTGTGTATACAGTATTATGAATACAGTACTGTCAGTATATTCTTCGTCTTGTGTAGATATGTATATTCTATGCTTGTTTATCATTACTTATTATAAATATGTATATTACACATGTATATTCCTGTTCAGTTCATTTTAATGGGTTACTCTACCTTGTTTAGTCGTCACCTAAAGGATTCATCTCTACACCCTCCAGACAGAGACACTGAGTCGATTACTTCATACAAAATATAAATTACATGACTTACAAAATATCACCAAGACATTTAATTAAATCTTAATATAAATTTTCCAAATGTATATACTGATATATGACCATATATACACATGGTAATATACATTATCCATTATAAACCTGACTCTCTTCAATGATATAACCTATTTAAATTCATCTGTAGTATAGCACTATCTTGTCCAGAGAGGAGGAAGCACTAAGGGTGATTATTTTCATGTGATCATTACAGACAAACGACACAGATTGCTCTATTAGTCACCTGTGATAGTCTTGGGAGAGAGGTGAGAGAATATTCTTGTTATCTGTTCTTTCTTAAGCAAGTAACTTCACATATCGAAAATGTATATACAATAGATCATTAATAAATAAGAGATGCTGGTTTCTACTGCTCTTTACTGATCCTGTGTGTGTGTGTGTGTGTCCTCACCACGATGGGGTTCAGAGTGTGCGTTTGATGGTCAAGTCAATGTGAACTGTATTTAGGATGCAGCAAAATAGTGTAGATTGTTAGGAATGAGTTGGTGGTGGTGTGGGGAAGGTTGTGGTGTTGAGTGTCGCGTTTTGCTGGTGCAAGTGTGGTTGTAATGTGTTACTGTGATGATAGCGGTATCAATGTGGTGGTAGTGGTGTTAGTGTCCTGGTGGGGAGAGGCAACAGTGATGTGTGGGCATATACAGTAAAGGATGGTAGGCTAGGGGTGGGGGTGGCAGGTGAGGCGAGGTGAAGAATGAGGCAGAAGAAGAGAGGGAATGGGTCAGCTTTGTCGCCACATCCTGATCACGAATAGTAAATACCGCTTCTGTTACACTTGCAGGTGTGGGTAGGTGATGTGTGTGTGTGGGGGGGGGGGGGGGGTATGCAGTGTGTGCATGGGCATGGGTAGGTGGGATAACACTATTTTGTCGTTATTTCCATCTTGTCAGGAAAACTATTAAATAACTGTACTGGCTTTCACTTTACCTCAAGGGAGATCAGGTTATGAATACAGTACAACTCCCCCAGGGATCATCCTAGAGGCAGCAGCATCCTCAGGGACCACTCAAGGGACGGCAGCGCCTCCAGGGACCCTCCTAGAAGCGGCAGCGTCCCCAGGGTCCCTATCAGGGTCAGCGACGCCCGCAGGGGCTCTCCCAGGGGTGGTGGCGTTCCGAGGGAAATTGTAGGGGCAGTGGCGGCCCCAGGGACCCTGCTAGGAGCGCCGGCGTCCTAAGGGACCCTCCCAAGGGCGGCAGCGCTTCCAGGGTCTCTCCCAGGGACAGTGGAACGTTCAGGGACTTTCCCAGAGGCGGCGACGCTCCCAGGGACCATCCCAGGCCGGTTGCGCCTACAGAGACCTTCCGAAGGATGGTGGCGCAACCAGGGACCTTCCTAGAGGCAGTGGTGCACCCCAAGGATCCTCCCAGGGACGCCGGCTCCCCCAGGGACCTTCTCAGGAGCGGTGCCCTTACAGGGATCCTACCAAAGTTCCCAAGGGACCTATGGCATGCCTGTTCGTTGTGTCATATATAAAATTACATATTTACAGCAGTCCCTTACTGAACTATGATTGGTGGACTATTCTTTTATCCCACCAATTCACAGCCAATAGGAGGAGATATCAGTCAGTCAACACAACACCACAACTTATGTTTACCCTGTTGGACATTATTCCCAGTTACCTTCTTCAGAATGCGATGATACTGAAAATGTGATAGGCGATGTATTTATTTAACGTTGCATCTCCCAGAGTTCTAAATAGTGCAAAAACTACTGCACCCAGGGGTCCTATAGGTCTGGCGCTCCCAGAGCCCTCCTAGGAGCGGCATCGCCCCCCAAGGACCATTCCAGGGTCGGCAGCACCACCAGAGGCCCTCCCAGGGGTGGTGGCATTCCCAGGGTCCTACACAGGGGCGGGAGCGTCCGCAAGGGTGGTAGCGCCACCATGGACCCACTCATGAGCGGCGGTGCCCCCATGGACCCTCCCAGAGGCGGTGGCGACCCCAGGGTCACCTTCAGGAACACCGAAGCTCCTAGGGACACTCTCAAGGGACGGCGGTGCCCCCTTGGACCCTCCCTAGGGCGGTGGCGTCCCCAGAGACCTACCAGATGCAACGGTGGCCCCCAGGACCGTCCCAGAGGCCGCGGCGGCTCCAGGGACTCTCACAGGGGCGGTGGTGTCTGCAGGGACCCTTCCAGGGAGGCCGGCTCCCAAAGGGACAGCCTCCCAGTGGCTGTGACGCTTCCAGGGTGTGAGTAGTATTAGTTCACGTTATCGTTATAATGGGGGTATTGTATGGCGATCATCCTTGAAAAAAGTAAGTTATGTAAAAAATAAAATCAGATTTACTTAAGATTCTGTTCGTAAATTTGGTTTCGTAGTTATGTTATGTGGATGTTTCGTAATTAAAGTAGAGTCTCTTCAGATGACACTTTGTACACAATATATATCGATAAAGGTAAAGTTAGTCATTTAGGTAAAGTCTTATATCTTCATTTACAGGAAAATTTTTAACTTTGAGATTGAAATGGTTGGTTGTTAGAGAGAGAGTTCTTCGTTGTGTCTGTATTTCCTAGCCTGTCTCCGTTGTTTTGTCTATTTTTATCTTTTTTATTCATATTTCGTGTATCTTTCTTCTTCTCTATGATTCTCCTCTTACACATAAAAATAATTACATAATCACGCACACACACATTGGAGACAATTACACGCACGAATACGAGATCAAAGCGTTAAAGTCTACGGACTCCGCGCGTCACATTTCACTCTCTCCCTCAACACCGCTACCTCGTCCCGTTATTTTCTTCACACTCAATAATAATATTCTGTTCATTATCATTATGCAATTAAGTCATAAAAATCAACTTACAAAAATTTATTAGACATATATTTTCAATAAATTAATTAGTTGTATTTCTAATATATTTATGACGAAGATTGTGCACCGGATTACTGAAAAGAATGTAATAACAAGGTAAATTATCAATAAACATGGCACACACACACACAAACTTACACTACATCCTTGACCACCCCACACCACACGGTGCTCCTAAAAGACCTATAGCTTTGGGTCGTGGTGTCGTACATATTGCATACGTCCAGCAATCCCTTACTTAACTGCAATTGGTGGACTAAAATGTAAATCCAAATAACAGCCAATAGGAGAACAGAGCAGTCAGTCAGCACAACACCCCAACTTATGTTTTCCTGTTGGATATTTATTCTCCTTTGCATTGTTGATGGTACTATTGATACTGGAAATGCGGTGGGCAGTGTTTTTATTCATATCTCCCATTGTTCTAAATGTGCAAAAACAACTGTCCCCACGGTCAATCCAGTGATACTGTAGTTGCCCCTGAGGCGCTCCCGTTTGCCCTACCAGGTGCATCGCCCTTAGGGGTCTCCAAAAGGTGTCAGTGCCCCCAGGGGCCCTGCCAAGGGTGGTGGAGCTCCCAGGGGCCCTGCCAGGGCCGACGGTGCACCCAGGGGCCTTTTCAGGTGCGGTGGTGCCCACAGGGTCCCTCCCAGGGACACCAGTGCCCCCAGGGGACCTCTCAGGTGTGATGGCGCCCCCAGGGGCCCGCCAAGGGGTAACGTCGCCCCAGGGGCTCTTCTTAGGGGCAGCAAAGCCCCCAGGGGCTCTTCTTAGGGGCAGCAAAGCCCCCAGGGGCTCTCTTCAGGCTTAGCAGGGCCCCCAGATCTTCCAGAAATTGTGGCGCCCCAAGAGGATGCGGTACCCACAGGGGCCTTCCCAGGGGCCCTACCAGAGGCGTCCTCTACCTGGAGACTTATAGGTTTTGGTCGTAGTGTCGTACATATTGCATACCTCCAACAATCCTCAACTTAATTATGATTGGTGGACTAAAATGTAAATCCAAATAACAGCCAATAGGAGAACAGGGCAGTCAGTCAGCACAACACCCCAACTTATGTTTTCCTGTTGGATATTTATTCTCCTTTACATTGTTGATGGTGCGATGATACTGGAAATGCGGTGGGCAGTGTTTTTATTCGTATCTTCCATTGTTCTAAATGTGCAAAAACAACTGCCACCACGGTCAATCCAGTGATAGTGCCCCCTGGGGCTCTCCCATTTGCCCTACCAGGTGTGTCACCCTTAGGGGCTCTCCCAGGGGTGTCGCCCTTAGGGACTCTCCCAGGGGTGTCGCCCTTAGGGGCTCTCCCAGGGGTGTTGGTGCCCCCAAAGGCCGTGACAAGGGTGGCGGCACACCCAGGGGCCCTGCCAGGGGCGGTGGTGCACCCAGGGATTTTACCAGGTGCAATGGCGCCCACTGAGGCCCTTCCAGAGGCACCGTTGCTTCCAAGGGACCTCTCAGGTGTGCTGGCGCCCCAAGGGGCGCTCGAAGGGGTAACATCGCCCCCAGGGGCCCTCTACGAGGTAACGTCGCCCCCAGGGGCTCTTCTTAGTTGAAGCGATGCCCCCAGGGGGTCTCCTCTTGGTCAGCGGTGGCCCCAGGGGGTCTCCTCATGGTATGCGGGGCCCCCAGGGGATCTTCTAGAAATAGTGGAGCCCCAAAGTGCGGCACTACCCTCAGGGGCCCTCCCAGGGGCCCTACCAGAGGAGCCCCCTGAAAAGAGACTTATATCTTTGGGTCGTGGTGTTGTACATATTGCATACGTCTAGCAATCCCTTACTTAATTATGATTGGTGGACTAAAATGTAAATCCAATAACAACCAATAGGAGAACAGAGCAGTCAGTCAGCACAACACCCCAACTTATGTTTTCCTGTTGGATATTTATTCTCCTTTACATTGTTGATGGTACTATGATACTGGAAATGCGGTGGGCAGTGTTTTTATTCATATCTCCCATTGTTCTAAATGTGCAAAAACAACTGCCACCATGGTCAATCCAGTGATAGTGCCCCCTAGGGCCCTCCTATTTGCCATACCAGATGCATCGCTATTAGGGGCTCTCCCAGGGGTGTTGGTTCCCCCAGGGGCCCTACCAAGGGTGTCGGCGCTCCCAGGGGCCCTGCTAGGGGCGGTGGCGCACCCAGGGGCTTTACCAGGTGCGGTGGCGCCGAAAGGGGCCAACCCAGGGGCCGTCTCAGGTGTGGTGGCGCCCCCAGGAGGTAACGTCGCCCCCAGGGGCTCTCCTGAGGGTCAGCAGTGCCCCCAGGGGATCTTCTACAAGCAGTGGCACCCCAAAGGGCGGCAGTACCCTCAAGGCCCATCCCAAGGGGCCCTACCAGATGAGCCCCCTGACAAGCGACATATAGCTATTCGTCATAGTGTCATACATATTGCATACGTCCAGCAATCCCTTACTTAACTGTGATTGGTGGACTAAAATGTAAATCCAATTAACAGCCAATAGGAGAACAGAGCAGTCAGTCAGCACAACACCCCAAATTATGTTTTCCTTTTGGATATTTAGTTTCCTTTACATTGTTCATGGTGTGATGATACTGGTAATGCGATGGGCGCAGTATTTATTCATATCTTCCTTTGTTCTAAATTTGCAAAAACAACTGTCCCCTGGGTCCCTCCAGTGACAGTGTCCCCTGGGTCCCTCCAGTGACAGTGCCCCCTGGGGCCCTCCAGTGACAGTGCCCCCTGGGTCCCTCCAGTGACAGTGGCCCCTGGGTCCCTCCAGTGACAGTGGCCCCTGGGGCCCTCCAGTGACAGTGGCCCCTGGGGCCCTCGCATTTGTCTTGCAAGGTGCGACGCCCCCAAAGGTTTTGTCTGGGTCTGGAAAGACAGGTTGTGGATAATCAGCCTTGACTCAAACACATGATTGTAAGACAGCATAGCTCGCTTTACATGGAAGACAAATGGGTCTTCAGTGGGTGGTAGGCTGCAAACGTCTTTCTCTCTGACATACAGGTTTGCCCTGAGTTTGTTCAGGTCTTCATGTTTACCAATTTGCATGCCTTAGAAATTCTGGGCAACTGATGACTTGAAGAACTCTTTAAGCTGCTCATATACATGAATTAGTTCTTGTTCGATGTCGGGATTTGCTGTACCATTTAAAAAACATTCCCTTTCATATAAATGTAGTTATCCACTAAATCTTGAATCACTTTCACAGATAACGAAAACATCTGTAGATTAAATAAAACGTAAATATTTAACTCTTAAAGAGATAGCACGCCAAAATTCTCTCCCATAGGGTCGCCACTGAAAGCTCGTGTGTACTTCAGTATATATTCAGGAGCTATATTTTATGATAACATAGTTTATGTTTAGATGACATAGCTCATAAAAATAATCAGTTTTAACAGCTGTGGTGTGTGTCAAGTGTTTGTTGAGGTGCTGATCCATAATTTTAAACATATTGACACACAGGTGAAAATTTACAGGTTAGGACACACCTCTTATGTACCAGGAGAGATTATAATAGGCTACAATAGGTAGAGAATGCTATAGATGGTATTAGTTATATTATTAAAATATTATACCAATAATACATAACATAACCTAACCAAGCCTGATCACCCTGCCCCAAAACGGAGAGGTTTGGAGAGATTTTCTCGGAACCTTCTCGGAATTTTGTCCCCCAAAATGTGCCAGATTCCCATTCTTGGAAACTCGTTCGCACAACCCGGAATGGTGAGAGTTTTCTTGCCCAAATTCAATTCTGACTATTGGAGAGTTCCAGGATCCGGGGATTCCTGATAATGGGGAGATTTCTTCAGAAAACTCGTTGCTTCAAATATTTTAAGTTTGACATAAGAAATGGAGGAAGTGACAAGTCTGTAGATTATATTCATTTGCAGTTTACATTACACAACATAACAGTTAATGTTGATGACTTTGTTTATACATTATTATGAAGTTCCAGTTTAATAGTACTGTACATCATTTGCAGTAAATTAAAAAATCACAAAGTTTAGTAATATGTGTAAGTAACATTTAAAATTGGGGAACTATTCCTACTGCCACTATGATGGTTAACTACTGTTAACATAATCACACAACATGCCATAATAATATAATCTTGTCATTGGCTAATGATTTATTTGCTCCAACCACCTGCAGGTTTGGTGAGGAAGGCTGGGGACGCGGTGCTGCTGTCTTCACCCAACCTGTCTGGCACTTGCTCATCTGCCCTACCTTCAAAGCCGTGCTTAGAACTTTGTGGAGAGTTGCTTGAACGTGTCATTGTTGCAAGGGGAACAACTACAGGAATGAGCCTACAAGTGTGTTACCTGATATCTCAGTCTACACAGGGACTTATTTGGAAGATGAGCCAGGAGGAATCTCGAAGAACAAGGTGTTGATTGGCCAATCCAGGACAATTGTGGTGAGTGTCACATAAGCAGGCAGTACACCTGGAGAAGTGACCTACATGGAAGATAGTCTGACAGATATCAGCAGAAGACCTTTTGAGTTTACTCATGATTTACACGTATAACTTTATAACAGTAGTACAATAAATGTATAAAATTGATTAAGTGCATATTTACCCCAGTACTGGTCTGAAGTGTGTTATGATCAGTGATGGGCACAGCTAAACGAAAAGTTAGCTTCGCTAACCGCTAATCTGCTAACTAAAAAGTTAACTTCGCTAACGCTAAACAGCTAAAAATAATTAGCGGTAGCTGACGCTAACCGCTAACTTTTATTATATGAATTTTGCTTTATTTTTTGTTTTTTTTTGGGGGGGGGGCTCTAAAACCCATAAAAACAGACCTAGAGAGCTGAAATTTTCATATGTTGTCTTGTAGCTTAGACACAGAGCTTTCCAAAAAGGTATAGCATGCCAAGACCAGATGATGATCAAGGTGTACACAAATAATTAAATGAACAAATGAAATTAAACATTAGTTTACATTCAAGTTTCAACATACACTTTATAATCTTTATTTACTGTACGAAAAGACAGAAAGTATTAAACGAATCCAAAAACTATAGTACAGCACTGTATAGGATAGGTAGCAAATAGCATCATGCCAAGATCAGATGATGATCAACTTAACAAGGTGTACACGTTTACACGTACTAACACGCAGTCAGCCAAGCGTGCCTGACTGGTTGTAGGAGACACGTGTCGCGGCGTCACACGCTTACAACAGACAGGAACAAACATGTATAAATTTTGTCAGCGGACTTAAAGTTAGCGGAACTAAATTTAGCGGAAGCTAATTGGTCCGCAAATGGTTTCCAAAGTTAGCAAAAACGCTAATCCGCTAACGAGAAAGTTGGCTTCGCTAATTAGCGGTTAGCGGATTAGCGGAACCGTGCCCACCACTGGTTATGATGACTTATTCAAATGGATGATAGCTTTGCCTGTGCATTGAACCTGGTCACATTCTGAGAATCAGCCAATCTATATACAGTAGTATATAAAACAAGAGTGTGACAAGTGCTGCATGTAGTAGTGTATTGTGGTATTATGATTATTCATTGTTTTCCTTACAAGTTTCATGTTAATACATTTTGGGGAGGATTTTTTTTCTTAGGGGTGAATCTTCCACTATACATCAACAGCATCGTTTATGGCTGCATTCCATGTCTGCACGGAGAGGAATGGGAAAATATTGTTCAATCTATGAAAGGTTTATCAGGAAGACAACCCTTTCATAAGTCAGGTATGTGTCTGTATTACAGTACAATACAGTGCTTCATTATTTCCTGCGGAGGCTTTCTAAATGCATTTGCACCCCATACAAATGTAAAACTGAATCAGGTTTATAATTATTGTTATGAAAAATGTCAAAATTAATCATAAAATCCAAAATCATCTTCATCAGAAGCCTCTTCCCCCCCTACACTGATGCCATATGATTCTGAATCGGATTCCAAATTTAACTGGAGAGCTGTTGATGCACGAGCCTTGCCCCCAATGCCAGTTCTGGTGTTTTCCGTAGCTTGTACTGAAGTTGATTTTAATGATGTGTCTTCAGGTGGGGATGACTGATGAGGGACACTGTTGCCTGATGGCTGGTCTGTAAATAATGAAAATGTTCACTTTACTTACAGTGTCTAATCTTATTCTTTATTTCTCACCTCATTAATTTGTACAGTCACTCACTTCACAGAGTTTCACTCAGTACATACTGTACTTACTTAATTTTTTACTTAAATTAAATTACAACAGACAAAACTATATTTAAGTAAAAGTATAATTACTACAGGGTTGTACTTAAAAAAGTATCTTTTTAAAATTATAGTATAGTAAAAGTCATATACAGTATACTGTACTGTACGTACAATATCTGACGACATTGATCAATAATAGTCTTAAGCACTTAAAAGTAGACTCATACCAATAAATGAATAATTTTACCCCCTGGCAGAATAATTTTGTCTGGTGCAGAAGTATGACTGATAACTCATCCCTGCAACACACACACACACAAAGGTTGAAGCTCCCATATCCAGCAACTCCCCAAAAATGGCACAGTTTTTGCAAATTCATTTACCCGACAAACCTCCTAAAGAATGGTACAGTCGGATGGTAATGTGAACAAAACTTCTACTACCCGGCAAACCTCCTAAAGAATGGTACAGTCGGATGGTAATGTGAACAAAACTTCTACTACCCGGCAAACCTCCTAAAGAATGGTACAGTCGGATGGTAATGTGAACAAAACTTCTACTACCCGGCAAACCTCCCATCGAGCAGAAGCACGTTGTAGGTTTTACTGGTTGGCCACTAATGTTTGGGTGGAGCGCCAATCACTCCTGTTATTGAGTTCTTCTGTTTGAATTCACAACTGAGGTGTTAGAGTTTTATTCTACCCTTACTGTACTGCACCATGTCTCCCAAACATGTGTTTATAAACAAGTTCAGGTGTACAGTAACCTGTTAGTACACAAGTACCTCAACATATGTGACTTCAACTCTCATGAATTCAGTTATCCACAAAACAACCTCAGAGGTTTTTATCTATTAAAATAACATACAAAGGTAATATGTTTATTTTAAAAATCGCAGGCGTCTGCCACGATGCTACATCATGGCATTATGCTGCATTCCTCACGGCTGTTCTCTCCCGCCAGTTTCGTTTGAAAGTTCTCCCGCTTCACCTGCCAGTCTCGTCTGAGAGCAATTCTAATGTTAATTACAATTGGCGTGGCTCCCAAAAGGCCATTAACTGGTGGAAGTGCATCTGGTGTAAAGAGAGTGAAGAAAGTCATGATTCTGACACAGAAAACTGAAGTGTAAGATAAACTTGACAGCGGAAAATCTTGGACCATTCAATGTGGTTTTCAAAACAACTGGTATACTATATAAAGAAAGGTATTTGGCAATGGATTCTATTGTCCATCCAAATAAGGCAGATACATAGGAAGCTCATAAACCTCACACTGCATACCTTTTTTATTTTTCAGTGCTGCTTGTATGGCGGCCTCCACACTGTCCACACTGTCTGTATCAGTCTCTGGTGGCCGAAGAGATGGGATGCTGGAGGCAAATGGCTTGAAAGTTGGCCTGTCAAGGAAAATCTTATTGTAATTTTATTTTAAGATTGACATGATGTTTTTTTAACAATTCATATGTTTATTGTGTTACCAAGACACAAATAAAAGATATGTGTATGTCTTGGAATTGGAAAATTGTGTTTAGCTCCTTAAGTAATGCACATCCAGAATAACAGATATAAACACCAAAAGTCACCATTACAAAATTATAAGTGATGAATACTGAGAGTTGTAAAATGAATGAAGTCACTTCAAGAGTAATTACAACAAGTACAGTACAGTAAGTCTCCATTGAACATTAATCATTTGAATGAATCCACACTATAACGAAAACAAGTTTTTACTAACCATTTGCCGATTAATGAAAATGTTCTACTATTATGAAAGGTAAGTGACCCCCACCTTTCTCTCCACCATCACCACCTCTATTATCACCACTTAAATCATTATTTCACCCCCCTCCCTCCCACCTACTGCATCTCACCAACACTCTGCCTCTCTCACTCATTCTACTATGACTGTTATTCTTGACAGTACAATATTGTACAATACTGTAATGTTTATTTTTTATTTTCATTCCATTATTTAAAATTTATGTAATATAATGTGGAAGGAATATGGCATTGTTCATTTATACTTACACCTAGGATCTTTGCAACCAAAAATTTTGTAAGCATAGATAAATTTAATTCTATATGCTACTACAGTCTCTCCTCGACTTACGACAACCCGGACACACGACGGCCGTGGTCGTATAAAATATTTTTCACATTACGTATTTTCGAGTCCTGATGTTAGTGGTCGCGCTGTGTACTGACAAAATTTTCGTTTGTAATTTCCTTTAAAATGGCTGGCAAGCATAAAAGTGAGAGTTCTCGTGGTGCTGAGAAGAAAAAAGAGACACCCATTTTAGAATTTCTATGTATTATTTTTGCCTTTTCGACTTACGACCTGATCTTCGGGACGGAACCCCATTGTAAGTCAAGGAGAGACTGTATATATATTTTATTGCAAAAATAAAAGATGAATAATAATAATAATAGACCACAACAAACACAATTCCTGGAGCTCATTTTAAATCTGAAACTGTGTAGATTCTTGAACATCACGGACTTATTAACTTTGACAAAATCCTGAAGCAAGGCAAGAGATAAGGCAACAGTTAGAGATCTCATGTAACTTACACACAAACAAGCAATGAAGTGTAAAAAACTGTCCCCCAGGAATCATTGAGCTAAATGGGTGTGGCAGTCAAGTGGATACAACACTTGTCTCCTGTCCTAAAGGTTGCATGTGTGATTTTGGGAATGCCCAGTCCACCTTGCAGTACCTGACTGTATAGTTGGGGATGAGAAGGTAGCCAAGTGCAGTGCTGGCCATGTTGCCTCCTTGTGTACTGAAAGCTTAAGTGTGCAGCAGCCTCACTGTTCCTAACAGGTCATCATGCCTATGGGATCCACTTTCGTGATGCAGGAATTTCAAGTTACCTTGTTGGTTGAGTCTGCTGCTGTGATATGATAGCAGACATGTGCCCCTCAACATCATCACTCTCACTGTCTGTTCTCGGTGAGGATCCTGCACTCACTCTGGTGTTCCCCACCAGATTCTTATATGCTGTTGAAGCTGTTGAAATAAAACAGGACATGCATCACTCTCTTAATAAACTAGGTAATAAAGGTTGCCTTACAACTATGTTACTTAAAGAAAATGTCTACATTATAATTCTGTCTAATAAGAAACCCTGTAATATATCTTCACAATATAAAAGAAATGTAAATACTGTATACATAATGGTTTCAAATTAAGAGTCACAATACTTTACTAAGCAGACTCAGGATACCAATAGTATACAACTCTACATGATAAATCATCCAGCTGTCACAGCCTGATTCTGAAATGGTCCTTCTTCAGCTGTATATCACTCTAAAGTATGAACGTATGTGCTCTCTATGTACATTGTGTGTATTCTTGTACAATACTGTTTATGACCTTTGTGTGTACTATACCTTTAAGGTTTATGCATTACATTGTGTGTATACCTGTACTCGTTTGTATACCTGTACCACCAAATATAGTATCATAACGCTTGCTGTACTTTACATGCAGGAGCACAGTACAGTATACCCTCATTTACTTTTTCAAATCTTGGTTGCTTTATGACATGTGTGCAGTCATATTTTTTTCTTTTTAACAAACCCTGTTAATTTGCATGTAGACAATGAAATATGACACATCAAGAATAACAGCCTGTGAATGAGGCGTTAATTTACTCCACAATATAGTATATATGTACCAGTTTTCTTTTAATGGTAAGAAACCAAGAGGCATAGTGTAAGAGACAGTAGAGTAAATGTTGTTAGTGGTAGGCTTTATCCTGCAGGGTGTGTGGTGATGGCAGGACTGGTCTTCACATATTTTCTCAGAGTCGTCATGAGTGATTCATATAGATACCAAACTCGGTATTAGTCAATTAGAATACAGATAAGTAAAATATTAGGTCACCATGGAGGTGAGCTTGGGTATAACTTTTGGAATTTAGAAAAGCTTCATTATACAGTACATAGGTTTAGAAAAAACAGTAATCATGGAGAGTATGAACGTTGTCCACATAATAAAGAAGATCGGGTGTAATGATGTTTCATTGGTTTATCCCGATGCAGTATTATCTAAAACCTCATATTACAAAATGTCAGCATTCACAAATTGAGGACACACTGCTAAAGACGACAGTATGTTGGTGCACCTCACCCCTCCCTCTTCTTACACCACAACACCTCGTAATACTGCCACCATCAAGCTGATAACAGAAAGAACCCAATGAGACACTATTTTGTAACCTGCATTAAAATTAAAACCATTCTTGATATGCTTACAGTCAGAGGCAGAAGTGAAATGCTTATCTAGTATCAGGCTACTATTGTGAGGTTCCTTAGAATCATTCTGGGAATTTTACTATGATGTATACAAACATAAAGCTGCCACATCTCACATAACGCACCAACCACTGTAACAGATGGAACTGTGGGTGACGGTACAGTGTTTACCTTCACTACAGTACATTATATACCTGAACTGTCTATGTACTGTACTGTACATCTGACAATTTTACTGTTCTATCTAAAGTTGAAGGAGTACTTATGAACCATCTTACTCACCAGTAACTGGAATATCACGATCAAAGAAGTCTTGCTCATCCTCCTCCTGGTCTTGTGATGCAGCCTTTGAGTGTGAGGCCATGGAGACTTCTGATCCTGTCACTGATAGTTTTTCAGAATTATTTTTATCTCTAGTGGGAGGTTGATGGGTTAACTTCTCTGGGGAGATTAGTACAGAGGAACTGGGTCGTACACCTTGAGAGTGATGTGGTGACCTCTTAATTTCATCTTTTCTGACCACACGAGTTGCTTCTTTGTTTATATGAACAGCAGATGATTCCAGTGTGTCCACGTCTGTCTCTATTACTCTGGGATTCATGGTGTCTGATGAAACCCTGAGCATATCCTGTTCCTGGGTTGACGTTGCCACGATATCATTATGAGTGTTGCCAGCTGGTGACAGGGAGGAGTTATTGTTACTATTTGACTTGTTTGGTAATGCAGAATGATCATTACTGGTTATTAAAGATGTGCTGGAGTCACCATAGGCTGTGGGTAACACCTCATTATGGACAGGGCATGATTCACTGCTTTTCTTGTGATATTCATGGACTGATTTTTCATCAAGTTCACCATCTTCAATGCTAACTTCATTTCCTGTAAGAGATATTGTTTCTATGCTTCCACCTCCAAAGGGGTTTGTATTTGTTTCAATTATTTTTGTCCTGTTGTCATTTAATTTATGTCTTACAGATAAGTTATTTGAACTTTCTTCCCCTTGCTCCATATTTTCGTTTCTTGTATATAATTCATTATGGGCAGTGCTTATGCTTTGCTGCTCCTGTAATAGTTGACTGTCTGTGCCTGAAGGAATTTGTTCAACTGATGCTTCCTCTGGGATAATGTCCTGTTGTTGATTGTGTTCAACTTTGTCTTGGGTGGCCTCAGACACCTCTCCTTTAATACTTCTTCCTGATCCTCTAACTGTATTAAAGGTCTGAGTGACAGTTTGATGGTTATTCCCTGTTTCCCTCCCTACAGAGTCAATGTCTGTAGCTTCAGATAATTTGTGTACCGAAGGCGTTATATGCGTAAAAGACTCGTGAAAGGATGATTGGGGACCAGACTGATAAGAATTATTCATTGCATCTGGAACACCATGGATTACAGTGTGTGATGGAACTGCAGATAAACCATGTGATGAATTGACAGACAAAAATGGAGTTTCCTTATCTGTTAGGTGCGCAAGGCTCATGGCATTATCCCTCTCTGCATCTTGTGAGCCACTTAAGGGTTTTTGAAGAGAATTATTATGGTGGGATGGCTGGAGCTGTGGTTGTTGAGTTTGTAAGTTCTGTGTTATAATGGAATTTGGATAACACACAGCCTGTTGTGGGGTAATACCAGGAACACCAGAAATTGAATCTCTAGAGGAGTGCACTACCAATGGTTGGCTCTGTAAAGCTTGGCCAAGTTCCTGGTGATGCATAGGATTATAATGACTGGAATCATGTGACATAATTGTGGCATTTTGCATTTCAGATAAAGATTGACTAATTTCTCCAGACTGTGAGGAATCCCTTATGGCTGACACAGAACTTTCTTCAGCAATCAGATTTTTAATGTAATTAGATTGAAAAGATGGAGTAGAGAATTGATTTGATCTATATGTTGCATCAGTTGGCATATTAATATTAGTTTCTGGATATGTCTGTGCATCTGTGATAGGATTGGGAGATCCCTGAGGGCCAAATGTTTGGAGATGAGCTCTGGCTACATTTAATGGCTGTTGTCCATATGTATGATGACTTGTCTGAGCAGGGGGTACAAAGTTTACTGGAGGCTGGACAGACCAGTATTGTGATGTAGACACTACTGGTGATATATGTGGTTGTGGAGTGGCAACTGATCTGAAGAGAGGCAGGGTGGAGACAGGAGTACTGGCTCTCTGAGGCACGATCCCTCTACCTGCTCTTCCTGAAAAAAAGAAGGAAGGCTGTTAGGGTCAACTCTAGACATTACGAGAAATGGTCCTGGAAATTCATAATTATAAATGTTTTGTTTTTTTAATCATGAACATATTAATTCTCATTAATTGTGTGAATGCTGAGGTGATATTAAAGAGTTTCATCAGACATACTTACTGTATACGAATAGGTTTTATTTAATGCTATTTTGAGTGATGATTTGGCTCCTTTCATCAGTTAGACAATATTCAAAACTTGTGGACAAGGTTATGTGGTTATCATGATATACAGTATTGTACACTACAATGATATCTACACAGTCTTATTATGGTATTTTGGATATCTTTAGGAACAACAGTCTTACTTTACTTTATGTGTTATCAACAAAGGATAAATAAGCTTAGGATACTATACAATATACAATAATAACTTTCACAATGGTTTGTCCAGAACCATTTGGCATGTGTGAACAAACTCTGAAGTACAGTAGTGCCATCACCTCTGTCTAGAGGCTACTGGGCTTTAATGCCTTACATTTGATGGAACAATATAATGCTATGGAGCAGCTAACCCCTGACACTGTGTGCCTGCCAAGTCTTAATCCTCTCCTTAGCAACACTGCTCCCCTTAGAAACACAAATGTGTGTATGCAATTTTTGTCCCCTATAAGGTTTTTATAAGCAAATGCTTTGTACAGCAGCACCTATCAGCTAAAACGAAAATAAGTCACAGCATATGAGGCAGCAGCAAGAGAAGAGAGAAAGTTTCTATATTATTAATCACAGAATGTTGTATTGTTGAAGTGATTTGCCAATCTTGGATAATCCAAGTGCAATGTAATGCTTGTTATATTATAGAAAACTACAGGAAGATCTTGTATTTCACGAGTTTTATAGATGGGAAAAATTGCGCCAAATTCAAATTTACCAAATGCAAATACATAAACTAATGGGAATAACAATATAGACTGGCCACTCTACATCAACCATTTATAACCTCCAGATGATACACTCCTGCCTTTATTGACCTGATTGTGCTTTCCGGGAACTAGTCTTTAGGCCTTCCTCAAGTAACTTAACCACACGCTGCTTATCCTGCATCAAGTACTTGGCAAACTTAACTCCTTTATGATAGTCCCACTTCTCCTTTTCCTTATTTGGCCGCTTAGGTGGGTCTGTCCCACCCCCACCAGCACCAGAAGGACCCCCAGTAGAGGTAGAGGCCATTATCTTGACTCGACAGGTGGTAGCACCACCCAAAAAAGCACACAATAACAGCCCGGGCGGTCGCTAGGATGGGCCAGGCTACAACACGGTAATTGCATTCCTGTAAACCTCTTTTACGTTCACAAGAAAGCTTCTCGGAAACATTCTTCTTACCTTGTCTTTCCGTATTCATAGCTAACACAACAAAATTGGAGAAAATAGCAAAAATCACGGAAATTGACAGAAACCGCACGATTCAACTGATCACGTGATGTAAACAGATTATGCTGGTGTAAACCGTTATTAGTCCTCACTGCGAAACATTCTTTTTACTTATTCTTTTCATACAGTATTTATGGGTAACCTGCAGATGCTTTAGTCTGGACACTGTGGCTGGTAAAATGGTGTACAAAATATAGAACACTGAAACTCAAAACCATGGTTGGCAACACATGGTTGGTAAGGGACTGCTATATGATATTATATCATCAACAAGTATATAATGTATACTGTACAGTACTGTACAGTATTGGTATGTATATAACAGAAAGGTGGGTATATTCTTTAAGACTTAACGAGAAATTGCTTACCTGAACTTTGAGAGTTATGATACGGATCATCTTGTCCTGTGTACTGAAGACCAGGGTAAGTGTTGGCCATCTGCATCTCATACTGACGCTGAAATAGGTCCTGTAAGGTGAGTCAGTTTCTGGTATTGAATTTAATTGAAACTGTTTATTTAGCCAGAAAAACACAGATACAGAGTGGATAATAATAACAATACAGTATTAATATGGCTGAGCCAGTTGAGAACCTGAGCTCTCCTGTAGGCACCTGATATATACTGTACATTTATCTCAAGGAAGTATTATGTACAGGAAGTTACATCACATTATTAGGTCACTGAAGGTTCTACTGAATATTAAAGATACGGTTTTAATGGAAAAATCATGGTAAGAGTTTCAGATTATATAGCAAGTTTGAAAACATCACAAAGATGAATTAATATGAATTCAGATAAAACTTTTAGTGAATGGGCAAGAGAAGAGATTTTCTGCATCAGTAGTCACAGAATGTTGTATTGGAGATTTGGTATTACTGATTAAACCTAAGCAAAGGACCTACTGGAAATATGTACAGTAGCTGATGGTTTTGTTGGCTGTCCCTGGTTGAATTATCCCACTGTTTACCACTGTTTGTATATCTGCTGCAGTCTAGATACATGTTTTATATACCTACACTGTGTATGTTTTCTGTGTGAGACAATGTGACACAATGGACGATAGATTTTTGAAAACCCGACCAAGAAAACAGGAGTCATTTTGAAATTCATCAAATTCCTAAGTAAAGATACATTTTGGAGCGAGTATACCTTTAATTGTCTATACATACTGTATACTGTACATGCTGAATTGTATACCTGTATTGTCTAGACACATGATGAATTGTATACTGTATTGTCTAGACACATGATGAATTGTATACTGTATTGTCTAGACACATGATGAATTGTATACTGTATTGTCTAGACACATGATGAATTGTATACTGTATTGTCTAGACACATGATGAATTGTATACTGTATTGTCTAGACACATGATGAATTGTATACCTGTATTGTCTAGACACATGATGAATTGTATACTGTATTGTCTAGACACATGATGAATTGTATACTGTATTGTCTAGACACATGATGAATTGTATACTGTATTGTCTAGACACATGATGAATTGTCTAGACACATGATGAATCAATATAAACTTTGGAGATGTTTGGAGTACTTGGTTCTAACTACAGGAGCGAACTTAAACACCTGAAGAGTTCTGTAGGTTCTTATTAACGGAAATATACAAGGTGCGCTTACAAGCGCGGGTAGTCTTTACACTCCTATAGGGGTCAACTGACCTCTCTCTGACCTCTCAGGGGACATGTGGTAAGTGGTACATTAGCAGCTTCCAGATATCGCCAGGCACATTTATCTAATAATAATAATAATAATAATAAACATTATATTAATAGAGTTGCAGCCAGTGGCTGAAAATATACAGACTTACATTTGATTTAGACATAAGCGTGTGGTGACATGAAACGGGGGCATTGCCACACGCTGCTGACTAGGGAAGTAATGTGTATATATATAGAGTTACATGCATGGTATACCTACAACATACCTAATATACTGTACATACAAACTTGTATAATAATTTTACTGAATAGAGAAGTCTTGGAATAACCTGTCTGAGAATGTTGTGATGGCAGCTCATTTAAGACTAGATTTGACCAAGACTGGTGCTTGTTCTGGTACCATATAATGACAGTACATATCCAGTATTTCCCAACAGTAGAAACAACTGACTGGCTCGAGTCAATCAGTGGCAAAGAAGATAAAAAAAAGACAAAAAGTCATATACAGTGATATCTCCATTAGCTCCAACAACTGGTGCAGAACACTTCCAGGAATGATAAATTTCAGGTTAACGAGACAACTCTCTCAAACCTGGAAAAAATCCCACATCCTTGGAATTTTTCCAGCTATGTACTGGGAAAAGTTTCTCGTAGTTTTCTGGAAATTGTATATTACGTATTTCATCTATGGAATATGTTCCCAGAACCAGAACAAAATTTGGAGAGTTTCCCAAACTTTCTCTGTATTATCCAGAATTAAACAGTATTTCATCCTCAGAATTTGCCTCATACCCGGAAAAAATTTGGAAAAAGTTTCCGGAATTAAAAAAAAAAATGCGCCCGATTTTTAACCTCGGAGAAGGGTTCCCAAACCAGGAATTGAGATAAATTTTCTGTAAATTTCCAAGGAAATTTCAATTCTGGCTATTGGACAGTTCTGGCTAAGGAGAGATTCCAGCTAATGGAGATAAATGAAGAGAAAGTACAGTACATAATGTGTGATTTAGGAGAGTGTGAAAGTGTAATGGATAATATACTACGTACACTGATGATATGTGGCACCACGGTAATATACAAGAGCAGGAGGTTTATAGCCCTTTGGAGGTGATATCTGACAGTGCAGTACAGAGCAGTACAGTATAATGAATTGGATGGCTATGTCACTGGTATATTATAAGTAGTATTTACTTTAGGAAATAGTGATGCGAACAGTACTGTAATACTGTATGGCTATATGAACGGCAGGAATACTACAGGAAAAGTAAACGAAGCTCATCTACATGATATGAGTGAATACAGTATAGTGTACAGATAAGGAAGGACCAAATGTGATGCAATAGACCAAGAAAAAAATGTATGGTAACTATCCATACAGAACAGTACTTGAGAATCGTTTTCTTGTTTATCATTATTTTACACCTGAGTTTGTCAGTTTTTCAATTAAATAATGAGTAAAAGTATAAGGTGATAAAGTGAGTTCCATAGCTATAACTGCTTGTTAGAGTCACTGTGGATAGAGCACACTGTACACTAAGACCTCAGTATGCAAGGAAGCAGCTTGGCCAACACTTCCACTTGACTGACTGTATTTCCCCAACTGTTAAGTCAGGTATCCATTTACATCTACGGAGGTGGAGGGAGGTTGGCAGTACTCTGAGAATGAACCAGTGTACTTTAAGACAAGAGGCAAGCACTGTATTCACTCAACTGTCAAACCCCTTAACATGCACAGTTAGTTGCATTTAAAAACATTGATTATTCTGGCTTACAACACATTTAATAACTGACATTGTTTGACCACACTTATCAATACCTTTTTTAGTCGGAGTGTCTCTGTATGGGCAGCCAATAGTTGGTGTTCTCTTCTCACTGCATCAACTTGGGTGAGTAGTTTCTGGAAACGCTGAGTTGCTTCCAGTTCTTCACGTATGAGTTCCTTGTGTAGTTCCTTGATTTTATCCTGCAGTTCTTCATATCTGATTTATAAAAGAAAACTCATTACCCGCCATCCTTGGGTCAGCCTTTGTTTGATCAGCTTATTTGCCACTGTATGTATGCCAGTTTACGTATAGCAACACACAATAGTCCTATCACCTCTCCTGCTGCTCCATGAACCCAAACATTCAGACTCATGACTCCAAAGCATTTTTGGATAGAATAATACATCATTGTCTAATGCTTTGGGTTCACGAGTCTGAATCTCGGGGTTCGTGGAGCAGGAGGAGAGGTGACAGGACCCTTGTTTGCAACTGTATATACTGAACCCCTATGAACTAGTACAATAATCTTACCATATATGTTATTTACCTATTCAATATCCTAACAAAAAAGTGCAAAGGGGGGCATCAAGTCTTTCATGATACTAATATTAATTAATTTATCTCAAGTAAACTTAATAAAAAATATACAAATATCCTTCACATTACTGCATTATAATCCCTCATGCTACTACTAACTGTACAGTGGTGTATCTCAAAGATGTCTCAAAGGCTTTTAACCCATTGTGTACAAGGTCACTGTTGTGCTGAATGAAATCATCTAGCATTAGCCAAATAAAATATTACAAATGGTGTTCCTGTAGTGAAGGGGTTAGGCAGCATTGACACAAACTTCCTTCATATGAAATAGCTCCTGTGACCAGATTCTGATAGAGTAGTGTACCAGGAATAGGTACAGTTATGATGGTTACCTCTTTTCTCTTCTATGGGTCTTCATTAACACTTTTTTCTCAAGCTGGAGGCGATGGATCTCCCTGTTGAGAAGAGTGACAATAAACTACACACTACAGGATGTCCTGATGTACTGCATGTGGTCTTAATAACAGCATCACACTTTATCAAAACAGGGTAAAATGGCAGAACATTACAAACACTGAATCACATTTCCTTAGGCTGCATTTTAATTAATTTTCATGAACTCTTTTATTAACAGTAAATTAAGTCCTGAAAAACTGATTTTACTGATTATAATACACTGTTTACCAACACTGATAGATAGATATAAAGACAGATATTGATAGATACACCTGTATATATAGACTATGTAGGCTCATGTATACTGTACACTAGACTATGTAGGCTCATGTATACTGTACACTAGACTATGTAGGCTCATGTATACTGTACACTAGACTATGTAGGCTCATGTATACTGTACACTAGACTATGTAGGCTCATGTATACTGTACACTAGACTATGCAGGCTCATGTATACTGTACACTAGACTATGTAGGCTCATGTATACTGTACACTAGACTATGTAGGCTCATGTATACTGTACACTAGACTATGTAGGCTCATGTATACTGTACACTAGACTATGTAGGCTCATGTATACTGTACACTAGACTATGCAGGCTCATGTATACTGTACACTAGACTATGTAGGCTCATGTATACTGTACACTAGACTATGTAGGCTCATGTATACTGTACACTAGACTATGTAGGCTCATGTATACTGTACACTAGACTATGTAGGCTCATGTATACTGTACACTAGACTATGCAGGCTCATGTATACTGTACACTAGACTATGCAGGCTCATGTATACTGTACACTAGACTATGTAGGCTCATGTATACTGTACACTAGACTATGTAGGCTCATGTATACTGTACACTAGACTATGTAGGCTCATGTATACTGTACACTAGACTATGTAGGCTCATGTATACTGTACACTAGACTATGTAGGCTCATGTATACTGTACACTAGACTATGTAGGCTCATGTATACTGTACACTAGACTATGTAGGCTCATGTATACTGTACACTAGACTATGTAGGCTCATGTATACTGTACACTAGACTATGCAGGCTCATGTATACTGTACACTAGACTATGTAGGCTCATGTATACTGTACACTAGACTATGCAGGCTCATGTATACTGTACACTAGACTATGTAGGCTCATGTATGCTGTACACTAGACTATGTAGGCTCATGTATACTGTACACTAGACTATGTAGGCTCATGTATACTGTACACTAGACTATGTAGGCTCATGTATACTGTACACTAGACTATGCAGGCTCATGTATACTGTACACTAGACTATGCAGGCTCATGTATACTGTACACTAGACTATGTAGGCTCATGTATACTGTACACTAGACTATGTAGGCTCATGTATACTGTACACTAGACTATGTAGGCTCATGTATACTGTACACTAGACTATGTAGGCTCATGTATACTGTACACTAGACTATGTAGGCTCATGTATACTGTACACTAGACTATGTAGGCTCATGTATACTGTACACTAGACTATGTAGGCTCATGTATACTGTACACTAGACTATGTAGGCTCATGTATACTGTACACTAGACTATGCAGGCTCATGTATACTGTACACTAGACTATGTAGGCTCATGTATACTGTACACTAGACTATGCAGGCTCATGTATACTGTACACTAGACTATGTAGGCTCATGTACACTGTACACTAGACTATGTAGGCTCATGTATACTGTACACTAGACTATGCAGGCTCATGTATACTGTACACTAGACTATGTAGGCTCATGTATACTGTACACTAGACTATGCAGGCTCATGTATACTGTGCACTAGACTATGTAGGCTCATGTATACTGTACACTAGACTATGTAGGCTCATGTATACTGTACACTAGACTATGTAGGCTCATGTATACTGTACACTAGACTATGTAGGCTCATGTACACTGTACACTAGACTATGTAGGCTCATGTATACTGTACACTAGACTATGCAGGCTCATGTATACTGTACACTAGACTATGTAGGCTCATGTATACTGTACACTAGACTATGTAGGCTCATGTATACTGTACACTAGACTATGTAGGCTCATGTATACTGTACACTAGACTATGTAGGCTCATGTATACTGTACACTAGACTATGCAGGCTCATGTATACTGTACACTAGACTATGCAGGCTCATGTATACTGTACACTAGACTATGTAGGCTCATGTATACCGTACACTAGACTATGTAGGCTCATGTATACTGTACACTAGACTATGTAGGCTCATGTATACTGTACACTAGACTATGTAGGCTCATGTACACTGTACACTAGACTATGTAGGCTCATGTATACTGTACACTAGACTATGCAGGCTCATGTATACTGTACACTAGACTATGTAGGCTCATGTATACTGTACACTAGACTATGCAGGCTCATGTATACTGTACACTAGACTATGTAGGCTCATGTATACTGTACACTAGACTATGTAGGCTCATGTATACTGTACACTAGACTATGTAGGCTCATGTATACTGTACACTAGACTATGTAGGCTCATGTACACTGTACACTAGACTATGTAGGCTCATGTATACTGTACACTAGACTATGCAGGCTCATGTATACTGTACACTAGACTATGTAGGCTCATGTATACTGTACCCTAGACTATGCAGGCTCATGTATACTGCATTGTGCTGTATAAGTACCATGTATGCTGAAACACTGAACCATCTGACACTCTAGTCATCCATCTGCAGAATTCTAACTTCCACTATTTTACATTCAAAAATTCTTAAATAAAAAGACCCCATACCTTTCCCTCACAGCTTTTTGAATCTCAGAAATTTGGTGATGATAATCCTCCATGTGGCCTGTCTCTCAGGACCATGGCTGGTAACCTCTTTAGAACACACTAATAAAGCTTTAAACATGGGATTAAAATATATATATAACAAATATTTTACCACAATTTCAATCATAAAGGAACCAAAAATAAATACAGTACAGTAATAATAAAATAATATGGTATAGGTGCTCCTCTACTTACGAACGAGTTGTGTTCCTGAGGCTTGTTTGTAAGACCAATTTTAGGATTTAACGTTTTGGAATCAGTAGTTTAAACAACCCTTGACCCCCACAAGCTTAACACACAGCCTTGTTAGCCTTCAAATAAGTTTAAAGCCATTTTTTATACACTTCCATCACTACATATATGATAAAACACTCATATAGAGACACATCTGAGGCAATAAGGGTTAAGTTAGTGTGTGTTATACGACTTAGTTAAAGACCCTTGACACAGTGTTTTGTTTACACCTGAGTTGTCATGGTAACCACACTGAGGGAAGAGACTTTAGTCCTTATACTCACCTACCATAAGGTTTTTAAATGATTACAAGTTTATTAATTGTAAAATCGTTATGAATAAATTAATATTAACTGAAAATTATTATTTGTTTTTTTCTGGATGATTTAATAGTTTCTTAAAGGGGCTACGATATGTTTAATATTTATATTCCATGGTTCTAGAGCAAACAGAAAAAAAGAATAATATATTTACTAATCTTTAATAAAATATAAAACTTAATCTATAACCAAATAATATATAAATACTTATTACTTTATCACCTAACCAAACATACAATAATATATAATTAATTACGAATAAACTAATAAAAATAAAACCAATTAAACTTATTCTTTACATTTCACTAAATAACTAAATAACTAAACACAATATAAAACAAATAAACCAATAAAACACCAATATAACAACCAGGTGTGGCAATGACCCTTTAGGTGTGTAGTCCATCGTCCTCCTCCACCATGGGTCCCGAGTTACTCCAGAAGAAACTAGAAGAGGAGGTAGAATACTATAAGAAGAGCCAAAAAGGTCTGGTAATGGTGATAAACTAACTCATAGGGGTTTATAATGATCAGGGTTATATAGTTACTGAGGTATAATAATGGGAAGTGATTTATTCACCTTATGTCACCTTGGGATTTCTTTATATTTTTTTATATTATTTATTTTGTTTTATAGAATCATGATATATATTTAATTTATGTTATATTAAGTAAGATTTATTGCTTGGGGTCCGATTAATTACCCAAATATAGCCGGAATGGAGTTAAATAATGGTCCTTAATGGTTAAATCAGACTGCTAATTACTTCTCAATTATTATTTGGTGTCATAAAGTCATAAAAAATTGGTAAACTTAATTTAATCTGAGTTAATAGATTAAGTGCATGTACCTAACCTAATCTAACCTAATCTAACCTAACCTAACCTAACCTAATCTAACCTAACACAACTCAGATTAAATTAAGTTTACCATTTTTTTTTTTACTTTATGACACCAAATAATAATTGAGAAGTGATTAGCAGTCCGATTTATTCATGTACGACCATCATTTGACTTCATTGCGGCTACATTTGGGTAATTAGTCGGACCGTATTGCTTGTGCCCTTTTGTCACTTTGATGAGATTAAGTAAAATATTAGTTTTGGTCATCCCTTTATTATTTAAATATCCAAACTAACCTAACGTAATCTAACATATTCCCCGGATGACCTAAACTAAGATAACGTTGATAAGAAAACTATGTTCAATGGTAAATTGCTGTAGATTAAGCAGTTAGGGCACGTAGTTGATCTGGACTACTGTATAACGAAACATTTATTAATGAAAGATGAAGTAATACTCTGCTGTAAGCTTACCACATTTTTTGTTTACAGAAGATGGATGTGTGAGGTTTGTAAGTTTGTGTTAATGGTAATAATTAAGAACGAGGGTCTAGGTTATCGAACTATACCCAATGAAACATCTCAATAGAGGAAAACTTATTTCTTACCTCAAGAATAAATATTGTAATGCTTAGGTCCCCCCCCCCCCCCCCCAGCTTATCCTAAAAATAAAGATGTCACCGCCCTCTTTATGATGCTTAATGACTGAATGCTTCCCAGCCAGCGATTGACCGACCTTCCTCCTTTCCATCTACCTATCATACCTTTACCTCTATCCTAGCATGAATAATCATAATAAAGTGTACTAATAACAACATTTGCTGCAAGTGTTCGTGTGTGTGGAAGGGTGTCAGTGCTGCCGGCTGTATCGCCAAACTACAAAATAATACTATACAACAATTGTCAGTGGCACTATCTTTAAACCTCTCTAATGTTACTATTCTTAATGAGAGAAAGAATATCACAGCCTTTACACAATTTATCCAGAGTTTCGGTTATTGCTTTTGTTACTTAGTGTATTGTATATGAGACAGAATATAGTACTGCAGTTTTATTATTGTCTAAGACACAGTTGGAGTCTTCCTACTCAATGATGGGAGCCTCCACACATGGGCAGGTGGCAGTTGTCTTTATCAATGAGAAACGCTAGAAAAATCTGAATACTGCACTATACAAGAAATGGTATTCCTCCACACAGTACAGGACTTTATTCCTGAGATAAGAAATATGTTTTCTAATATAGATATTTTTTGTTAGGTACTGTACTGGTAAACCCAGACCCTTGCAATTAACCAATAGCTACTGTACTTTTGTAATATTACAGTATTATTTGGACGACTATTTTCCTCCTGAACACTGCCGGGGTAATATATTTTGAAGTGCTGCCTCCTAGTGATGCCGTATTGGCTGTTAGGTGGAATTTTTTTGATAGGAACAAATAACTACTTCCCAGCCACAATCACCAAATATGATTAGCATATATAAGGTAACTAACCAAAGCTATCTAACTCACTTAACCTAGGAAGGAAGTACAGTACATTATTTTAGATGGGTTTGTTTAGGTAAGGTTACTTGGATGGTTGCTGGAGTTTAAGTTAACAGTCACACAGTTTCTTTGGGAGGATGAAGCATGTTTATTGACAACAAGAACTAAGGAAAAACAACATTATGAAAATTACAAATGCTCCTCATTTTTAGGGATAGTTTTGAGGTAAGAAAGAAGTTCTCTTTCATAGAAAATTTATCTAAATTTACTTGTTAGCCTGCACTTCTCTGTCACAGTACTATATATTACTAAAGATGGTATGAATCAAGTTAACCCAGCACCACTCACTTAACCCAACTTGACCAAACCTTCTGATTTTATAATTAAGTTTGGTCAGACTGGTATTAAATATTTATGAAGCTCTAAACTGCATCATTAACCAAGGCAGTGAGTGTATTCATAGTCAATTTTATTTCATTCTGTATACACTGTACTGTACTACATTTTATTTCTTCATTTGATAGTTTTATGGCTGGTATTTTTATGATTATTATAAGGTTGATTTTATTTCCAGATTTGTCTAAGACCACCAATTTAAGGTCGCAGCTTGATGGTCAACTAAATGAAAATAAAGTCGTAAAAGAGGTAAGAGAAACGTACTGTACTGTAACCTGCTGTGTACAGTACAAGGACTTTCTGTTTGACATGTGAAATACTGCCGGGAGTTTTACACTGTATGATTCAATGGGATTTTTCCAGTAAACCAAAGGTGAACTCTCCATACAATCTTGTGTCTCAGTACAATGAAACTTTCTGAAATGAATGGTTCAAAAATCACTTTTTTGCTCGGGTGACGAATTTGCCAGTGCATTAATCAACACTTCAATTCATACAGACAAATAATTCATAACTGTAATAAGTAATTTATTTGTGGTAGTTTATTGGTGGCAAGATAGATAGTGTTCATACATGAAGCCTCTAAACACAGTATATTATTCAACAACATTTTTTACAGTATTCATTTTACAACAATGATTATAAGAGTGTAGATTACCAGTAAATATTCTCACCAATACTGTATAAAACAATTGGGGTGAGATGCTGTTTAATAACTTTAGAGAGTTATATTTGGTTGAATTATACACGTACAGCAGTGTAAAAGGTCTATATTGTATTATTTTATAATGATCAAGTTGAAGTTCTCTTAATTTATATTTTAAAGTAAAGCTGTTATGACTACTGTACAGTAATATACCTACTGGACAGTATATTAAGGATTTAGCGTAATTGTTGGCATGTAAAACATATTAGCTACTGTACAGCAATATCTGAATATTGTTTCATTTCATGAATATCTTCACAGGAGCTGGATTTGATCAATGAAGAAAATGTGGTATACAAGTTAATTGGACCAGCCCTCATTCGTCAGGACCTGGAGGAAGCTCGGCAGAATGTCAACAAGAGAGTAGATTACATACAGCAAGAGATGTGAGTGTTTTGTAGTTGTTTCTACTAATTATTTATCATATGACTTATTTGTGGATCTTTTAATAGCTACATTAGTAAGGGCTGTTTGCTTCTCAAGCACTATGTAATTATTTGCACTAACAAACCAAAAATTAACTAAAAGGTTGTTAATATTTGTATACAACATATAAATGACCTTTATTTGTAGAGGCATTCATAGCAGGAGGGCGCAGGGAAAACAAATACCTCTATCATTGTTTCCTTTTCCAGCAAACGTCACGACAACACAATGGAGAAGTTGGAAAAGGATTCTGAAACCAAACGTGACAGCATTGGTAAACTCCAGCAGCAGATGCAACAGTTGATGATGAAACAAATGGGGAAGTGAGTTTCAAGTGTAAGATGCTCCCATCAGTCAGGTCAAGTGCTGCACTGGCCTTAAAATGGCCAGCCTGCACAAAGTGGGAGATGTCCACACGAACACCATCTCATAGCCCCTTAAGTGTTGTACTTTACATTACAGCTTGATCACTAGCTACTGCTTTTAATAAAATACCTCATACAGTCCATTAAATCTGATTACTGTATATTGTACTGTATGGTAGATTATTGTTTTATGTGACTGGTATGACAATTATGAATTTTTATGGCCAACTTTCAGTCTATAAATAAATGCTTGAAATATTCATAGCTCTTCAATTTTACATTAGTGTTTACAGAACTCACTTATCAGTGCTTACAGTACCAAATAAAATATAATGGATACAACTGTTTAAAGGTATTTCACGTATGTCCTGTTCACTAGAATATTCACAAGTTGTGTTTTTTGTTTCTCCTGGCAACTGTTTTCCTCTGGTAATAATACATGGATTAATTTACTTGTGGTTCTGTTAATATCCTTAGAGCACACAACTTTGGTGGATGTATATAGCCTTAGTTGTGATACATTTTAACTCGTCTGTGAAGAACATGCCATTACTGTACAGTACGGTACTTCTGAAATGGCAAGATAATCATTGGAAAGGACAGTGGGACGAAGGTTTCAGCATGGCCTCTGTCCTTACCGAGTTAATTTTTTCTTTTCTTTTTTAAGGGGAGACTCGGGGGTATAGAATTTGTTGATAGATTTGGATAAAATATACGTATATGCTATTATCAGACTACCGTAACTTAAAACAACAGAACTGTATTAGGATGATGCTTCGGGGTAGCGGTTATATCCAATAAATCTACATAGATTATTACAGTAGAACCAGTTATCCAGAGTCCAGTGGCTGGCAGATTCAACTAACCGGCACCAAAATAAACTATTAATAAAAATTCCTTCAAAATCAGCGAAATTCGTAAGTTTGAATACCACGTGCACGGGGGATGAGCTGCCATATTTATTGATATGATAAACAATAAAATTTATACATAATACTGTACGTACTTGTATATCATAAAATACAATAGGAAATATTTTATGGCCAAAGAATTGCACCTTCCAGAGTCAAACCTTCCTCTGGGAGACATGACACAGTTCAGCCAGGCAGTCACCCAGCTGTGTGTGTCTCACATTGGAAGGAAGCACAGTTATAGCCCACCACCTCAACAAATGTTCAGTCCCCACACATACACACCCATATTTCTCATTTTTCTTATTTCATATTTTATATTACACTTTCCAAGCTACATCATTTATATAGAGTAGAATAAGTCTTAGCTAAGTCCATTTTTCTCAGATACAAATTCGAGAGATAAACCTGTAGCACTGCATTGTAGGGTCCTTAGAGTGATCAACTAACCGGGATATCTCTATCCGGCACCTCTCAATCCTCATAGGCACTGGATAATCAGGGTTCTACTGTACCTAATTAATATTGAAAATGATAGGTGGCCCTGAAGAACTCTTATAATTTTAATCTGGCCCTCCGACCTCAAAAGTTTCCCCACACCCCTGCTTTAGATAGATTCTTGGGCACTATAGTAATATCTCCGTTAGTCAGAATAATTGGTGTAGAATTATTGCAGGATTGCATTGAGAGATTTCCAGGTGTTGAGATGAATTTTCTCATCCCCAGAAAAAGTTGCACAAACCCAAAATTTTTCAGGGTATTGGGGAAAGTTTTCCAAGAGTCTAAATTACATAGACAGACAGATAGCTGTATTTATTTAAGCAAACACCACTGTACATGTACAGTATATTGTAAATAATCAAAATATATTACTGTAGTTACACTATACTGTACTGTACTCATCAGCAGATGCGGTCATCTTGAGCTTGTGATACAGGCAGGCCAAATGGTGATATGATGTTACAGGATGGCCTGCATTTGTCCTGTACTGTTATCATTAGTGTTTACTGATATAATAGTGCTTAATCAAGGCATTGTAGCTAGGTTTGACTCATTACTGTAACCACCGGGCTAATGGGCCAAGGTGTGAGGTGTTAAATTTTCATCTGGCTTTTATTTCCTGGTTTGGCAATACAGTACAGTATTTTTGGTTGTAACTTAATTATTGGTATTATTTTTATTTATTCCTCACATTTACTGGTACTGTATATATTATTTTAAGGAAACTACTGGAGGAAAATACACACAAGTTTTATCTTAGGTACTCACTGTTAAAATAGGGGATGTGTCTTATACCCTGTAAAATATGGTGCTGTATTTTGGGTGTTTTTTATATCCGTATTTATCGTTTGTCTACATTTAGTTCATCAGCCGCTGCAAGGTATGGACAATCTGCTTTATCAGACAGGTGGTCTCCCCTTTAGTCCAGGTCTTTGAGGGTTCAACTGTTCTTAAAATACAGTGAACCCTCACTTTACGCGGTCAATTGAACCCACGGCGGCCCGCGTAAAGTGAACAACATAACATACGGGATTAATTGAAATGGAGACCGGGCCGACCCCCAAACTCCACTTTTTCAGACACAATACCTACATTGTAGTAAAAATAACTTCTTAATTTTATGATGGTTTGCACACACAATTAATAATTAAGAGAAATATCAATAATATTAGGTTTTTTAACACTTACATTAGTCGAAAAGATGGCTGGGCACACGGGGATGGGGGGTCGGTTCCGAGGCAGAGGGCAGATTATTGGCCCTCACCTGTATCACTTGTATCAATTGTATCACTATCCACCACAGAGGCTTGCAGGGCCTCTTTGTCAAACCCCTCAAAGTCCATTAAAGTCCATATCCTCACTCATTATCACTATCACTGACTTGGGCCGGCTGTGGTGGGTGGCGGGTGAAGACTCGATAATGTTTTGATGACTGGGCGACCTTGTGCGCACCCTGCTCGCGCCGCCCTCCACGTAAAAGGGTACACACACCGCGGAAAGTGAGCATTCCGTGTTCGGCAGGGTACCGCGTAAACGTGGAAACGCCTAAAGTGGCACCGCGTAAAGCGAGGGTTGACTGTAATGTAAAAACAAAATATATTAATGGCCCCCAATTTTTTTTTTTACGTATGTACAAAAAATGTAACCATTCCCCATCATCAGCAAATAATGTTCACGGATTTAGGAATTTGCAGCCATTTTGAGACCCAAATCCCCGTAAAATTTAAGGGCATGTTGTACAGTATTATTAAGAAACAAGATAAGGATTACCCGGTACATGCATCATAAAATGATAATTAAAAAGGTTTTCTTCATACACAAGTGTATTCTCAAAATCACTTGATGGTACTGTACTGTACTTTAATTTTAGCAAACATAAAAGCAATTGTTAGTGGAAACTTGTTAGAGAGGGTGGAAAATGGTCACATAATGATGAACATGTTAAAGTTTGGATCATCCACTAATTTTAAGTAGTATTTGCATTCCCAGTAACTTGTCTTCTCTTTGCATTTCTTTGTTTTCTTTTAACTTATACAGTGGTTACAGTTCTCTTTAATATCCTCTATAGGCAGGGCCGGCGCTACCCACTAGGCGAACTAGGCGATCGCCTAGGGCGCCAACATCTGGGGGCGCCACAAATTCAGGGCAAACTTGGATAAAATTAAAAATGAAGGGAAAACTGTGGTGGACACTGTGGTGGAGGCGTGGAGGGTCGGAGCAGGATGTTAGAAGGGTGGGGGGTCGGAGGGAGGCGAGGGTAGGTAGACGGTAGCCGGCTGTGTTTTCTTTTTTAATATTATTCGTTAACCCCCCGGAGGAACTAACCCGGGTCCTGTCCTTTAGCGGCCAGGAGAACTGTCGAGCAGTGACCTGAAGGCTGACATCTGAGGAACCCTTCTCCCAACCCCACCATCCCCTCCCCTCCCTTACTGCCAGGGCGGCTGAGCCGCCCCTTCCCTGCCTTTGTCAGGATGAGGCAAGGTTACCTGACCTCTGAAGTTTGACCTCGCATAACATAATCCCACTGAGACTGGTCAGCGGCCAGAGCCGCCAGCCGCCAGCCGCCAGGCAAATAGTAACCTGGAACAACTTGATTAGTTGGAGATCAAGATTCAAGCTGTCCAGACTACTCACAGACACCAGTGACCAGGCCACTTCAGTCTGAGTCAGTCATCTCCAAAAGTGTGGTGCAGTGGCAACAACTTCAACAGCTGGCTATCCTGCTAAACAGTAAGTTGAAACTTGAAACTGTCTTATTATTTTTATAGTATGTAGTTATTTGATTTCTCTTGTACTCTGTCTATAATGCTGTACACAGGGATATACCTTAGCTAGTCTTTGTTTCAATCTTAGTGCTTCTCGTCATTTCGTCAAGTTTTATCATACGTGTGTTACGATGTGTACTAGTGGACGTATGTACTGCGTGAGTGTGTACTCGTGGACGTATGTACTGCGTGAGTGTGTACTAGTGGTCGTATGTACTGTGTGAGTGTGTACTAGTGGACGTATGTACTGCGTGAGTGTGTACTAGTGATTGTATTATTTTCAACAATAATTTGATATATGTTTTGTAGAATATATTAGGTTATGTATCCCTTACAGTAAAAGCTAATCTCCAGTTTCACGATTGTCAACATTACAAATAATTGTCCACTAAATTTTTATTACAATATAAGGTCTTATTTATTTATATACTTATTTGTTTGTCATATAATATCGTCTACAATAAGCTCCTATATAATGTAATTTCAACGCATACACTAAATAAAATTCACCTAACAAATTAATATGTTTTATATAGGTAGTAATGGCGTACAATAGGAGCTCAAAACCAAATACCAAGAAACAAACCAAATGTATTAAAAAAAATTTTACATCATTAAATATAAAATGGGTGAACGCTTATTGTACACGACGTAAATGTAAATAATTTTTTAATGTGGCTTGGTCAGAGTTGCAATTATTTTTATTCATAACTGTTTCATCTCTCCATTAAGCTTTTTCTATTTATACTTAAGATGTCAATTTAATATATTGTCCGACCAATGACTGGTCACAAGTATCTTATTTTGCACTACATGTATATAATAATGATGTAATAATAGTAGGTTATAACTCGCAGGAGGCTGGAGCGAGCTAAATGCTTCTATATTATTATTTTTTAAAGATTACCCTAAAATAAAAAAAATAACTAAAAATTGTTTCATTGACATTTACGTCAAGGATTTATTGACTTAATGTAATAACAATAATTGGTTATTTGCATGGAAGAAGTAATAAAGCCACAAGATGAAAATTATGTTATCAGTGGTGTTTGGAGAGTTAGAAACAATGTAGTAATGGGTTACTGTACCTACATCAGCTTATCAAAACTTTCAAGGGGGCGCACATCTAAAGGCTTGCCTAGGGCGCCAAATCATCTTGCACCGGCCCTGTCTATAGGTATTATAATTTTGCATGCCTAACGTTGGATTTTATATGGTAAGCTCCAACCTGTCCTGTAACCAACGAGGCAGTATTTACCTGCTTCAAGGATGGTACCCTGTCAGGGGCGTATCCAGAGGGGGGTTCTGGGGGTCTGGACCCCCCTTTTCATCAGAACATTCCAATACCTTTTCCTTAATGCAGTATTGTACTCCGGCATTTTTGTATAGTAAAATTTCATTACTATACTATTGACCTCAGAATATTTCCTAATATCAATTGCACCTGAACTTAATATAGCCTCAAAATGCCCGTGATATTGGTCAGGTTTCAAAAAGTTTTCTGGAGGGGCTTACAGTGCCCCCCAGCTGCTCACCATGTTCCCCCACCCACAACTTCTTGGACCCCCCCACTGTTGTCTAGATCCGTCCCTGCCTGTACAGTACTGTATTGAGTTTTCTATTTGTATGTTTTTTTTTAACCCTCTCAGCCCCGGAGCCTGAGACACATACGTGCATGAAAACTTACGCTCAGCCTCGGAG
The DNA here is from genome assembly GCA_958450375.1 of Homarus gammarus. Lineage (NCBI taxonomy): Eukaryota > Metazoa > Arthropoda > Malacostraca > Decapoda > Nephropidae > Homarus > Homarus gammarus. The sequence continues at coordinate 172,481 of CAUDMG010003095.1, read as the reverse complement.
GTTTTTGCCCAAAAATCTTTGATTTTATTTTTTTAGGGCTCATTTCAATGCCATGGAGTTGTTTTATGAAGTGGAATGGGATCTCTTCTAACATAAAATTGTCTAAAAATTGTATGAAACCACAAAAAAATTTAATTTTTTTAAATTTAAGCCACTTTTTTTGAGTATAGGTGAGTTGAAAAGGTAGGAAAATGTTTAGTAACATCTCGATTTCCATTCACATTTTGCTTGTATTATGGTGTTCACTGATGTGTACTATATACCAAAATAAAGAACAAAGCTTGTAGAATATAAGGAAAAATAATATAAAACAAAAACTCATGGAATAATTAAAGGGCCGAGCGGCGCACCCTCCTCTCTCTCTAATGGCCAGAGCAACACTGGCTTCATGCTGCTCTGCCATGCACACGATGACCAAGACCGTCTCGGGGAAGGTGATGAGGCCCACACAAAGAAAACGACGTCTGTCAAATGGCGTCCAAAGTTCAGTCAGTTTCACTGAATAGTTTTTGAGTTATGTGAAAATATAGCCCATTGGACGTGGCCACGTTGGCGTCGCGAGGCCGAGCTTAGTTTTTTCTCCTTTTATGTTCGACGCCACCGTGCGAGGCTGAGAGGGTTAACTAAGGTTGGTTGTTGTCTATTATACACGACCTAAATGTATAAAAAAATGGCAGTGACAAGTTTTCCCAACAACAAGTAATATTTTAGTTTTTGTTCCTTAGTTGTCATAATTGTTTAAAAGCCTTGTCATTTTTATTTGTTGTTTTTACTCCGAGATAAATCGGTTATTGTATTAATTATTTAGCCATGTAGTTTATTTTTTATATTTTAATTGTTGGTTATATTGTACAGAAGAATATTAACCTTCATTTTCTTTATATTTACTCTGTATTCTCTGCATATTTGTCAACGTCTTCATGTATACACCTAGTCATTCCTCAGGTAGACACACCACTGAGGTACACAACTCATTCATTTAGGAATATATTTTGGTCTTTTTTCTTCCCTGACAAATAAAATAAATACAAGCCTGTGTCTTTACATTGGAGACTTAGTCGTGTCAAATACTGTACATAAATAAAGTACAAATAAATAAAAAATAGACCTACTTATTTCATGGGTCATCTTTGAATTATCTTACTTTGTTTATTTACATACTGAATCATTATGTATTTATCTGACGATTTTTCAAACAGAGGAGGAGGACGCCACCTAGGGGTGAATTTGTTTAAGGTGTAGAAGCTGTCGCCAACACAACAACCACACCCTGAGTTAACGAGCTGCATGACCCAGTGTTTAAGGTAAGAAGCTGTCGCCAACATAACAACCACACCCCAAGTTAACGAGTTGCATGACCCAGTGTCAAGGCACAGTCCCGAGAAGACCGGACAACTCGCCAACTGCACTGGCTAGCCATTACCCCGGAACACGATTAACATCCAGGTCCTTAATTACTGCTGGGTAGACAGAGGCAAATGGCGTAAAGAAACTTACCCATAGTTTCACCCTGCCCAGGATCAAACCTGAGTCTACTTGCTTGTGAGGCGAGCACGCTAACCATTACACCATCTTTGCTCGCGCTACTACCACTACCAATCTCTACCCTACAGTTACACTTTGCACAGATAGACATCGTTGACTAATATTATTTTTGTTTAGAAATTCAAGGACCAAAATATGTTATGGACGTGAAACTGTAAAGTAATAATTATCAACCTGGGCTTTGGAATCTCATAAGCTCATGTGTATGTTATTTCTCCTTGCTAATTAGAGAAGTGGAAGTGCATCTCAATGGCTCATTTAGGCTCAGTGGCATAAAAATACTGGAGAGTTAATTGATGTCAACATGGCGGTGAGAACTGACTAATTAAATGAGTTATTCCAGTTAGAGGGAAATATTAAAGGACGAGACTGAGAACTTGGGTTTACATTTGGTGAAAACATAAACATGATAAAAGGTTTACATACCTTGTTAAGTGTTTAAAAACCTTTGTTGTTGAAGCAGAGTAATAACAACAACAGACCTCAGTCAACCTTGAAAAGGTGGAGAGAGCCACAACTCCAAGCTGAGAGAGAGAGAGAGAGATAAATGACAGGAAGAGAGAGAGATAAACTAAAATTACAGGAAGAGAGAGAAAGAGATAATCTCTAAAATAACAGGAAGAGAGAGAAAGAATTAATCTCTAAAATGACAGGAGAGAGAGATAGAGATAATCTAAAATGACAGGAAGAGAGAGAGAGAGTGTTAATCTCTAAAATGAGAGGAAGAGAGAGAGAGAGTGTTAATCTCTAAAATGACAGGAAGAGAGAGAGAGAGAGTTAATCTCTAAAATGACAAGAGAGAGAGATAGAGATAATCTATAAATGACTGGAAGAGAAAGAGAGAGAGAATTAATCTCTAAAATGACAGAAAAAGGGAGGGAGAGAGAGAGAGAGTTAATCTATAAAATAACAGGAAGAGAGAGAGAGAGATAACCAATAAATGGCAGGATATTTCTGTTAACGTGAGATTGGTCACAGGATGTGTACATGTCCTGTATCTACACACCACGAGGTCAGGGTGCCAGACACACTGCTTTACGAGGTCATGGGGTAAATCTGAAGGTCAACACACTGTCCTTGACCTGATCCCTCCTACGATTTTTTTTTCTAGGGCGAAGAACGATGAAAGTTAAGTGATTTTTTGTTTACGTATTGAGATGAAATAGTGTCGTCTTAGGTCACCTTGGGTATTGTAATAACTGTTAAATTCCGCCTTCTTGACTTTAACTCTCTACTGACCCCTGCCAGTACACGTGAGTTGGGTGATGATCCAATATATACTGCTGTGTGTGTATTCTCCCCACTAGTTCAATTACCTCTCCACCTACTGTACAAACAGGTAACTTAATTGAGATTTCAACATTCTCCTGTACTGATATACAGGTGTAAAAAACATGGTTTAAAATATTCGTAATTAACCTGGTCAATCAATAATATACCTAGGATAACTAACATCAATCTACAGTGTGTTGGTTCAGGTCAAAACAAGACTTTTTTTTACCCATAACAGTTTCAGCTTCCCTGCTTTACCCGAACTCACTGTTGACCCCACCTTCCACCCTCTTCCAGGTCAAGTGGGTGTGTGTGGGGGTGTAGATGGGAAGGATGTGCAAGAATAAAGCAACATAATGTGAGGGTTAAGTGTGGTAGATGGCGAGGGAGGCGGGCGAGGGCCGAGCAGTGAGTGATATAACAGATGATGGCCGCATTCCCCCCAGGCCCGTGGGCGGCTGATGACTACACCACACTGCTCTCTTTCTCTCTCTCTCTCTCTCTCTATCTCTCTCGTTCTATTCGACGCTCTGCTCTCTTCAAAGTAAATTCTATCTCCCCAGTACAATCTCTACCTTTCTCCAGCACTCTTCTACTATCTCCAACACACCACACACACACTCCCTCTCTCTTTTTTTCTCCAACAATGTAAAAGACAACACCTATACACACACCTCTCACCAACATTCTTTTCTCTCTCTTACTGTCTCTCTCTAATTCCTTTTCCCCTTCTCCAACAACCTCCCTCTCCCTCCAATACTTACTCTCTTCCTTCCACAGTCTCTCTCTTTCTCTCTCCAACCCCCCCTCTCTCCCTCTCTCTCTCCAACCCCCCCTCTCTCCCTTTCTCTCTCCAACCCCCCCTCTCTCCCTCTCTCTCCAAGCCTCTCCCTTTCTCCCTCTCCAACATCTCTCCACGAACATAATCACCAACATTGTTCTCTCCATATAAGTAAACAAGTAAGTTATAATAACCATCATCTTGGTCAGATAAAAGAGAATAAAGTTCATTTGTAAACTTGGTAATGTCAATATTTGTTCACCTAACTGAGATATATAATAGTAATAATTATAGTATAGTTCTATCATGGTGTTTAATTCACAGCAGGAGATGGTGTGGTCATTATTATTTGGAAATGATAAATTTCCTTTCTTACGTCTAGTGAGACTCAGTATAATATCTCGTTAAGTGAGACTCTCAGTATAATACCTCGTTATGTGAGACTCTCAGTATAATACCTCGTTATGTGAGACTCTCAGTATAATACCTCGTTAAGTGAGACTCTCAGTATAATACCTCGTTATGTGAGACTCTCAGTATAATACCTCGTTAAGTGAGACTCTCAGTATAATACCTCGTTAAGTGAGACTCTCAGTATAATACCTCGTTAAGTGAGACTCTCAGTATAATACCTTGTTAAGCGAGACTCTCAGTATAATATCTCGTTATGTGAGACTCTCAGTATAATATCTCGTTATGTGAGACTCTCAGTATAATACCTCGTTAAGTGAGACTCTCAGTATAATACCTCGTTAAGTGAGACTCTCAGTATAATACCTCGTTAAGTGAGACTCTCAGTATAATACCTCGTTAAGTGAGACTCTCAGTATAATACCTCGTTAAGTGAGACTCTCAGTATAATACCTCGTTAAGTGAGACTCTCAGTATAATACCTCGTTAAGTGAGACTCTCAGTATAATACCTTGTTAAGTGAGACTCTCAGTATAATACCTCGTTAAGTGAGACTCTCAGTATAATACCTCGTTAAGTGAGACTCTCAGTATAATACCTTGTTAAGTGAGACTCTCAGTATAATACCTCGTTAAGCGAGACTCTCAGTATAATACCTCGTTAAGTGAGACTCTCAGTATAATACCTCGTTAAGTGAGACTCATTATACCTTCCTATTCTATTTCTTGAAATTTTCGTGTTTAAGTCAAGCATTTACGTGCACTTTTAGGCCTTCACTTACCTCCAGATCTTTTGTGAACGTGGGCTGTACTGCCCCCCTTACTATGACAATTACGTTATTAAACTGTATTTTTGGATACAGTAATTATAATAAAAAGAAGACGACAGCTCATGCCGTTAGTTTGCTAAAATATGGTGTGTAATTTGTCTAGTGTTTACATAACCCCCTGAAACACGGGCTGACTCATGTCACCACCTGACCACATTCCATCATCTGTCTTGCCTTTAGATAACTAAGTATATAACTAATGAAGAAATTATACACACGTTAAATCATTCCACAACACGATATACATATAATTCTTCTGCTCGTTCTTAAAATATATAGAATTTCGAATACCTCTTCTGGAAACATTGTACACTCGTAAACTCACTCTCTAAATCGGGATCATAGGGGAATATCTCTATAGTTCTCATAAATTAATGTACATATGACACCGTTATGAAATTCTAGGTTTAATAAGACTTCGATTTGAATTAAAAAATGGAATAAACTCTCTCATTGTTTATTTTAACTCATTATTCCTGATCGTGTTTAATAGTAATTTTAAGAGGAAACTATATTGATTAAGGTGTGTTGTGTGTGTGGGTGAAATATGAAGTAAGATACACTTAGTTAAGGAAGAGTGAGTGTGTAGAGAGAAGATTCCCCTGTACAGGTTCATCTGTTCATGGACAAAGCGTGGGAGGTACAACAAATCTGAAATTGGAAGGATCAAGTGGTAGAACATGCTTTCAGAGAGCAGCTCAAACATGGGCTCTTCTCAACGCTGTCATGACAAAAACCTGCAGCGAGACGCTCGGCCAGATCAAATGAAAACACCAGGAATGGTTTGATGAAAATGACCCGGAAATCAACACACTCGTCAATGATAAACGTGCTGCCTTTATGGCTGGCAGAACAGCCCTCAGTCTCGGATCAAAATTGATACATTCCACAAGAAGAAAGCAGCGGCCCAGCGCGAACTTCACGAAATAAGGGACGAATGGTGGAATAAAAATGCTTGTGAAATGCAATAATTCGCAGATTAACACATGATGCGTGAATTTTTCAATTCCACTAAAACAAACATATGGTGTGCCCCCCCCCCCCCCCCTCCACCGAAAAGAGCACTACCATTCTCTGCTCAACCGAAACACCGATGTGGATGTCCTGACTACCCAGCAGGTCCCTCAGCATCCAGAGATGACCCACTTCAGTTATCCTCCATCCCAGAATAAGGTAGCTACTACCATCAAGCAGGTGAAAAATAACAAAGCCACTGGACCTGTTGGAATCCCAGCCGAGGTGTATAAAGCAGGAGGACCTCTGCTTACCAGCTGGTGAGGCCGGTTAGCCTGACCAGCATATTGTGTAAAGTAGTAGAGAGCATTATACGAGATGCTGTGATGGAATATCTACTGCGAAACAACCTTGCTTGATACAGTTGTCCAGGTTCTGGAGGAGGGTGGCAATATTGGTAATATATATCTAGACTTTGCCAAAGCATTTGGTAGTGCACCTCATGAAAGCCTGAAAATTAAACTGGAATGGTATAGAATTTGGGGGAGCGTCCTAGCGTGGATCAGAGACTTCCTTCATCTCCACATGCAGTGTGTGGTGATTAAAGGCACGGAATCATCATGTGTACCCATGACGAGCGGGGTACCACAGGGCAGTGTACTGGGGACGTTATTGGTTGTTTGTTTCATAAATGACATGCCAAAGGCTGTACAATCCTCCATACAAATGTTCCCGGACGATGCCAAGTTATTCAAGGAAATTAAGAACCAAACAGACCGTGAAGCGACACACGAAGATCTCTGTCAGCTTTAGGAGTTGTCAAAGGAATGGCTGCTAAGATCCAACGTCTCGAAATGCAAAAAGATGTAAGGGGTGTATCACATGACCCACCATGACGAAGAAACATCAATAACCGAGAACAAATGTGAAAAGGACTTGGGTGTGTATGTTGGCAACAAACTAAAGGTCCCGGACCATTGCTTAAGAAGGCGAATCAAGCAAATAAGCTGAGGTCTTCTGAGAAGGGAGTTTAAAGTGAGGTGCTTCCCTGTTTGGAGTACTCTCACCCCGTATAGTCCCCGAGATATGCTAGAGACTGTCAGGTGATTCAAAAGGATCCAGAGGTGTGCCACCAGTCTGATGACTGCACTACAGCACCTCAGATACCCAGAGAGAATAGAACGCCTGCAGTTGCCTACCTTATAGTACCAGAGTATAGGCGGCAAGAGGTGAACTTAATATAAGTCTATAAGCACCTCCGAGGACATTACTCAGTCGAGAGGTCACATCTGGAACTAGCGCCTGCGCGCCCTACAAGAGGTCACGGCCTGAATCAGGTTAAGGAAGCCACAAATTCAAAATTGTGAGGACTACTTTTTTGAAGTGAGAGTTTCACAACTCTTGGAATAATTTGCCAGAGACTGTTGTGACGGTACCGAGTGTGAACTTCTTTAAGACCAGACTTGACCAACACTAACACAGGTTCAGATACATTGTGGAGCTCGTGCACACGGCCCTTTCTGTTTGTTTGGTTGCTTGCCTGTTTGTTTGTTTGTTTGCTTAACTTGTGTGAGTCAGAAGGAATGCAGCAGAGGCGGTTTCCGTGCATGAGACTCTCTCTCTCTCTCTCTCTCTCTCTCTCTCTCACCCCTACCTCCATACCACTCCCCCATTCCTTTCTCTGTCATCTTTCTTCCTCTCCTTTCTGTCATCTTCCTCTACCTTCCTTCTCTCATTCCCCTCCTCTTCTCTCCACCCCTCTTCTCTCTTTTTCTTCCGATTGCATACAAGTTTCCTTTCTCCCTCTCCATGTCTCATTTACATCACGTTCTCTCTCTCACCCACCTCCTTTCCTCCCCCTCTCACTTCTTTCTTTCATTCCCCGACCTCTCTTTCACTCCCTCTCACTATCTCTCCATCCTCCATTGCCCTCCCTCCCTCCCTACCTTCTCTCCCACACCCCACCTGTTGACCGTAGAGGCTGACACACACACACACACACACACACACACACACACACACACACACACACACACACACACAATATTTGTACTACACCACGACCCAGTTTTGTTCTTCACGTATCCTGATTCAACTTTTTTTTTAAGAAAGCTTACTGGTCATTCAGAGGGTCATCCTAATACCCAATCGCAAATGTTTTCTTAAAGTCGTAGGTAATTTAGTGTCTTGTGATTGGTTACTATACCTAAAGGCGGAGTGTAGGGTGACGGCCGGTGAGACGATTTCTGTATAGCACTTATGTTTTGTCAGGATTTATAGACACAAGAGCGCTAACGTGTGTGTGTGTGTGTTATGGCCGTGGGCGGTGGCGGCGGCGACGGTGGTGGGAGAGTAGGTTGGTAGTGGGTAGGTGAGAAAGTGGGTTGGTGATGGGAAAGTGGGTTGAATGAGTGAGTGTGTGGGTGGGTGGGTGGGTGGGTGTGTTGGGGACATCATATTAATGAATCCTACCCTACATAGGATCAAGATGTCTAACGAGGACTGACAAATGCGCCTTTGAGAGAGAGAGAGAGAGAGAGAGAGAGAGAGAGAGAGAGAGAGAGAGATTAATGTATCATCGCTCCTTTCAAGATGCAGGCAAGACCAGGAGGGGCCCGCTATCCCTTGCATTCATTTAACTTCCTTGATTCTGGTATAACATGTTTCTAAGACTCTGGTAATAAGAGACGCCGAGTTTAGAAGAAAAAACAAATTAGCATAGATTTGACTCCTGCAGAAGATGCTGACACGAAGAGATGTGTGAGCAATGGGGATGGAATGTTTTCAAGAATCTGGCAATAGGATCAAGAGAGTCTTAACGAGAGTTCGCTTTAGTGTAATGTCGAGTCGAGCTGAACAGTCCCTTCTACTTGACAGCCAATTATTGTACTGAATAATGCCACTCTCCCTATTACAAGTCCGAGTGTCATAACAGTTAGGGGAAAAAAACACCCCCAGATTTTTTGTCGTTGTTCTGAAAGATAATAACCGTGTGTGGGAGTGCTGTTTTGTTTCTCATTCAGGTTTAATTCAAACTTATATTAATGCTGCCATTTGGTAAAAACATGTACAGAATTGCCGTAATCTGAAGACGTTTGTGAAAGAATAAGCGTTTTCTCGGTGTCGTCGGCTGCCTCTCACAACTTGGGTAAAAATACGGAATGTCTGACAACGTTTTACCCAGAAGGACATATTGAATTTGTATTATATAGTAGAAAAACAAACAACCACACACGTTATTTAAAACTGTTTTGATATTTTGCTTAAGGCTGTATTTCAACGACCCATCACGTCTCCGTGTTTTACCAATGAACATCCGGGGACAGGATTAGTCTTTGAAAAGTCTCCATAAACGTCCGAGTCTACCCTGAGTGTTGAGGGATTTTTATTTTTTTTTTTAGATTGCCGGGGCTAGTTTATTGGGCACCCCCTTACATCCTGTCGTAGGTTAGAGCTAGACAAGTGACCTTTGGGCCTGTAACCTTAACCTGTAAACAACGTAACAAGACACTTAACAGAAACATTTGGGCTCTCTAGCTAAACCTTTGATTGATCGCGACAAAAGTAAAAATGTTTCCCAAGATGACCTCAAGAACATTACACGAACTGGTGAAGAAACGCTAATAATAATAAACATACAAAAATATACTTACTAACACATTCACGTCCAAAATTTTTATAGGAATTAAAAAAATAAATTTATAATTTATTTTCGGCAAGGATTTCAGAGTTTACAACAGACTAAAAACATTTTATCAGATAAATTTACGACACTGCAGAAACTTCGTGTTAATCTCATTTGCAACAGCTTGAAAGGACCAGCTGTGTATAAGTACAGGATATAAGTTTCTGGGAGGTGCTGGCTGTCTCTTAAGTTTGCTGCTCACTAAGAATTTCTTGTAGTTGTGCCATTATTCCTCTCTGTCCCCCCATTCAACCCAAACACTTCTCCTCTCGTAACCTCCCCAAGACCTCCTTATACCCTTGCTTTGGGGACAGACGAAAGAATCAACAACGTGATCAGAGCTCTTGATAGACTATAAGCCTGGGACCGACTAAGAATTCCTTACACTCTAGCATGCTCCCCCCCCCCCCACACCCACTACCCACCCACCGTCTCAGCTCTCCCAGACATGTTCTCAGCTGAGCCCTGTAACTCCCATCAGAGTTGTGTCTGTCTCAGGCACCATCCGAACGGCTCATCTGCTGTCTCCCTTCCGCCCTTGTTCTATAATTCCTGCATCCATTCTTTGTTAACTGTGGGTCGTACGTCAGTCCGTGGGTCCTGCTTCCAGTCCGAGGGTACACTTCCACTGCGTGGGTTCTACTTACAGTTCGTGGGTCCTACTTTAAGTTCATGGGTCCTACTTTTAGCTCGTGGGTTTTACTTTCAGTTCGTGGGTCTTACATTCAGTGTGTGGGTTTTGTCTTTACCCATTCTTCATTTTCTTACATTGCCATCAGGGGTGCTGGTGGTAGAGTGGCACCGCTCTTGCCTTCGCAAGCGAGATGTCACGGGTTCGATTCCCGGGCCGGTGGAAGTTGTTTGGACATACTTCCTAGCCCCCATTAGTCCCTGTTCACCTAGCAGTAAAGTAGGTACCTGGTGAAAATCAAAAGTTGCGAATTTGTATTCAGGGACAAGTTGTTGGAGCTTCCAATAACTTGATGACATAAACCACTGACTCTTCAGGCTTCTACGCCCTTGACTCTTCAGGCTTCTACGCCCTCAACTCGTGAGACATAAAGGCAAGCATGAACTTAGCATGCTTCCCTGTTGGGCGCTGTAAACGCTTCTGCGCTTCACCTTACACAATGATGTAGGGGAGTGCCCAATAAATAATAATAATAATAAAAAAAATCATTGCCGTCAGAAAAAGAAATAAACAGGAAAGAGAGAGAGAGAGAGAATGATTTAGTATTTGTTAAACCAAGAGTTCCTGAACGAGTAATCATCCTCACACAAACCTAACATAAATAAGTATCATTGTGGGATAATTTATCTAATGAGTTATTACACCTGACTTAACCTATTACACTTCCTGTCCCATTTTCTCTCTCTCTCTCTCTCTCTCTCTCTCTCTCTCTCTCCGCGCTCTTAAAACCTGGAAATAAAACATACAAATATAATCACCATTTTAAATTTTCACTATGAATTTTTTCCCTATTCTAATTTATAGGGAAATTTGTGGTGTAGGGAAGGACTGAGTGTGTTGTGGTGTAGGGAAGGACTGAGTGTGTTGTGGTGTAGGGAAGGACTGAGTGTGTTGTGGTGTAGGGAAGGACTGAGTGTGTTGTGGTGTAGGGAAGGACTGAGTGTGTTGTGGTGTAGGGAAGGACTGAGTGTGTTGTGGTGTAGGGAAGGACTGAGTGTGTTGTGGTGTAGGGAAGGACTGAGTGTGTTGTGGTGTAGATAATTGAAACCCCACGAAACTCCTTCACTAAACCAACGCCATAAACATTCACTAAACTTACGCGACCCTGCCAAACGTCAGTCTTCCTCGCCGCAACAACACCCTCTTTGATGAGAGTTCGGAGACAACCCGAGTCTCTCAAAATAGTGACTGGCGTTTCGACACCATCAACTTCTACCGTGCCTTGTGACAAAAAGGTACCAACGTCTGGGTCCTTCCCAAAACTCTCCTGGAAAAGATCAAAGTCTCGTGAGGCGAGAACCGAAACTGCAACCTCTCGTGCTTCACCTTACATGAGAACAGATCTTTTTTTTTACAGATTGCCCCGGAGGGGGCTAGTTTATTGGGCACCCCTTACATCCTGTGCAAGGTGAAGCACAGAAGCGTTTACAGCGCCCAACTGGGAAGCATGCGGAGTTCATGCTTGCCTTTATGACTCATGCATTAAGGGCGTAAAAGGCCTGAAGGGTCATGGGTTTTGTCAGCAAGTTACATAAAGTGACAATGGTGAGTGTGTGGGGGAAAAATTCCCTGTACAATTTATCTGTTTATGGCAAAGTGTGGCAGGTCCCTAGTGCCAGGCCTGTCACTAGGAGGAGGGATAACTGGTCAGGGGGGGAAGGGGTGCCACCCCTGTAGGGGAAGGTCATAGGGCAAATGAGGATGTGGTGAAGGAGGGTGTGAGAGTCGGTTGACCACAAAGTTTACAAACAGTGCGGCCAGGCTCAGGGTTGCCAATGTACTAGGCGTGGCGAAGTACAGTGGGGGTGGAGGTGATATGGTGTGGTGGGGCAGGTACAGTAGGGGTGGAGGGAGGCACATAGGCATTGACAACATTGAGGGACACACCTTTTAGTGTTGTTGTGATGGTGTGTTCGTCGACAGGTCGGTGGGGTACAGGTAGCCGGGGGTGGTGTCCTCAGGTCCAGGTAGCCCTGGTGGAGACAGCTCAGACGCAGGAGCGGGCGCGGCTTGCGGTGGTTGGAGGACAGGTTGAGGCACCAAGTGTTGTGAGGATGGGGCAGGACTTCGCACGGGGGCAGCAGGACACACCAGGGCAGGCCCGGTAGGCGCTACACCAGTAGTGAAGGCCGCCGGCGGTGGAGTAGGCCGTGAGCAGGGGAGGGGGGCTCACAGGGGGACCAACAGCTTGTGTCAAACCAGAAGAGAGGAGTGACTGGGTGGCAACAGAGGGCAGGAGTAGGTGGGAGATGGTGGTACAGAGTGCAGCAAAGAGTTTTTCAATACGGTTGGTAAATTCTTGGAAGAGGGATATGATCTGTGTCATGTCACTGGCGGGGGGTTGTGGGGGGGGCACCGGTGGGAGCGCAAGGCCTGACAGCCTCAGAGTAGAGACGGGGAGGAGGCCCAGTAGTTGTTGAGTTAGGAGACGGCCGGGACTGCTGTGTTGTAGCCAGATGAGGCCAGGCAGAGGCAGGTGTTGTTGAAGAAGGCGTTGCTGGAGACACAGGGTACACAGGGGGGTGTGGCCCGGAAGACTGGGGGGGGGGGGCCTTGTGGTAGACTTGGCCTTCGGGGAGAACCATCGACGAAGAAGTTACCTTATACTTATTAGATAGGGAATTTAGTACTATTGAAGAGGCTGCTAAGCATGCTGATGGATATGTTTTGAGGCGTGGTAGGACTAACAATGATGTTATGCCCCCACATGTTCAAAGGACTTTTAATCCCTCTCTCCACAGAGCGAGACGAGGGAACACTAACAATAGTAATTTTGTGCGTGGCGGGAGGTCAAATGGGAAACCTAACCCCACCTCCTGTGCTGCGGGAAAGACCAGAGTCTACCGCAGAGTTGCAACAATTTGAAGATGATATGCCCGGTGTTTTCCCTTTGTGTGCTGTGACTCGTTTTGTTAATGACTAATGATCATAATGTAACTCCTGATGTAGATGATTCGCTGTCCTTAGAAGGACTTTTTGCTAACCCAATTGCTTCCAAGACATTTCTTCCGCAGTTAATGCTGTGACCGGGAGAGTTGCTTTAATAGCTGCGCAAGAGCAACAAGTTTCATTGCGGCTCTTGTTTGACCTGGTGTCCGATCCTGCCAATGTTTCAGGCCCTACCACGAGATATTTCAGTCAAGACGGTGTTTTGTGCCGCCGCTGGCTCCCACCGACTATGTCAGAGGAAGACGCGGACTGGGCGTCTGTCACTCAAATAGTTCTCCCACACACTTACAGACCACATCTTCTAGCTCTGGCCCATGACGGTCGCTTTTCTGGACATCAAGGTGTCCGAAAGACGTTCAACAGGCTAGCCAGAAAGTTCTATTGGCCAGGTATGAGGAGAAATGTCACTAAATATTATAAGTACTGTCATTTTTGTCAAAAGGTAGGCAAAGCCAATCAGGCTATTCCACCTTTTCCACTTGTAAGAGTACCTCACGTACCTGAGCCCTTTACAACAGTACAGTGTGATATTGTAGGCCCTCTGCCTAAAACTTCTAGTGGGTTTGAATATTTATTTACAGTCATTAATACCTCCACTAGGTGCTTGTATGCTGTACCTCTTAGGAAAGTTACTGCTAAGACCCTTGTTAAATGTTTGTTTGACCTGTTTAGTCACTTTGGGTTGCCGTACCGTGTTCAAACGGACGGTGCTTCATATTTTGTAGGAAAAGTTTTCAAAGAAGCCCTAACAGTTGGGACTAGTTCATTGTTAGGTAGTAGTGAAGAGAGCATTAATGTAGTAAGTTTAGTAGGGGATGTTAGAGAGGAGCTTCTAAGATGTTGGAGCCTTGCTGCAGACCACTTACAGTACAGCAGCCGCTCCATGCGAAGTTCAGTCCTCTTGTCATACAGTTCACATCCCTTGAGTGACACTCGTCACCTGTGACATACCTAATTTATTTGTGTTGTTCCTGTCGCCACCAATGTGGTATATCTATGTGAGTACCTATTTATGTCTCTGTTTGTGTCCATCAGTATTTGCTTAGTTGTATTCAAGTAATTCAGTGTTGTTTCACGTTAGTTAATTTCAGTGATAGTTTTTATATGTTTATGCAGTGTTAACGTAACCCAATGCTTTATTTTTATTCTTTAGATGTTTCAATGTTTTGTATCATTTGTGTCTTAAAAGTTTCGATGGTGAATCAATTTGTTGTGACAGCCTACGAGGCTCTTTATTGTGTTAATATTTAATTAATTAAATTCTTAAAGGTTTACTTTATTTATTTTTATTCCCTTTTAATTTACTTCTTTTTTTTGTTTGGTTGCTCCTAGAACCTGGATATTAAAGTAAATTAAGAGACGGCGTAACAGTTTTGGCCGTGTTGTATTTTTCTATTTTTTTTTATAACCTGCTTCCATGTTGCTCCATATTATTCCTGTAATAATGTGTTATATTTACTATTATATAATCTAGTCACCTTACCCTGTACTGTTAAGGTTTTAACTGTTATTATTGGTTCAAGCCCATCATATTTCTTCATTTAGTATTGCAACAAGCATTCTTTGTTCTCTAACGACCATCTGCATCGTTGAACGACCCACCGGCGGGTCGCACAGGCGAGAAAAGGCCATGTATAGTAGTCCACCAACTGAGGGAAGGCAGTTAAGTCCTCTTGTCATAGAGTCCACATCCCTTGAGTGACACTCGTCACCTGTGACATACCTAATTTATTTGTGTTGTTCCTGTCGCCCCAATGTGGTATATCTATGTGAGTACCTATTTATGTCTCTATTTGTGTCCATCAGTATTTGTTTAGTTACATTTAAGTAATTCAGTGTTGTTTCACGTTAGTTAATTTCCTTGTTAATTTTTATATGTTTATGCTGTGTTAACGTAATCCAGTGCTTTCGTTTGATGTTTCAATGTTTAGTATCATTTGTGTCTTAAAAGTTTCGATGGTGAATCAGTTTGTTGTGACAGCCTACGAGGCTCTTTATTGTGTTAATATTTAATTAATTTAATTCTTAAAGGTTTACTTTATTTATTTTTATTCTCTTTTAATTTACTTCACTTTTTGTTTGGTTACTCCTAGAGCCTGGATATTAAAGTAAATTAAGAGACGGCGTAACAACATTCACTAAACCGACGCCATAAACATTCACTAAACCAGCGCCAATAAGATACGATTCACGAATGTTCATAAGTTATTTATTATCTTTAATTCGTAAGTTAAATGGTTCGTTAATGGGAAAAAATTACGTCTTGAAGCTTTGGTGTGGTAGAGAAAGGTGTGGTAGAGAAAGGTATGGTAGAGAAAGGTGTGGTAGAGTCAGCCTCGTGCCTGGGTGACTCACTAGCGGTACATTACTCTGTCGGCAAACTTTTAATAAGATCCCAAGAGCGTTTTCAAGATCGTCTCTCTCTCTCTCGTAATTACTTTTTTCTTTCTTAAAGCGTGACTTAAGACGCCTATTAAAACACACACACACACACACACACCTCAGAAGCTTATAATTATATGGTGTATTGCAGAGCCTACCATAGCGTGTAGTATATCATTACGGGGAGTTATCTTGCTCGCTTTTACATCCATTTGGTAACTTCTCGACTTCACGGTTCATTATTTACAATAGACTCAAAAGTAAATAAGTTTTCGAAATTATCTCGTTGATTTATGGAAGAAAACTCTACATTGGTGACGTACGCTCACTCTTGGCTAATCAAGGGAAACTTAGGATGACGAAGTGAAGTCGGCGACAAATCACAGATACGGAGTTCAGACGTCATTGGCGTTATAACCTGGGTAGCTAATGTGCGGGTGGAGTATTGGCACTCAAGAGCCTTAAGGACCACCCCAGTGTGTGTGTGTGTGTGTGTTAAATTGATTGATTGATCTATGGATGGTTGGATGAGTCAAGTAAATGATGTCATTAATGGATAAGATAGAAGACTGGCTGACTGGATGAATGGCTGGCTGGCTGGATGGATGGACGGATGCTCTCTAATAGCTTCTAGGGACACCGGAAGTAGAAACCATCACGCGACAATAATGGAGAGAGAGAGAGACTGTACACTGGAAGGAAGGAAATAGTTAATCATTATCTGCGTTATTAATTAGTGACGAGTGGTTGACAACAGGAACAACAACAGTAACAACAGGGGGCAGCAACGGTAATAGCAACAGGGACAATAGTAAAAACAGGGGCAACAACAACAGTAACAACAGTAAAAACAACAGGGACACCAACAGTAAAAATGGCACCAATAAGAACTGCTTTGGTTTCTTTTGTTGTTACTGATAAGGTTCCCGTTGTTGTCACTACCGCTGTTCCCGTTGTTGTTTCTGTGACTGATAAGGTTCCCGTTGTTGTCACTACCGCTGTTCCCGTTGTTGTTTCTGTGACTGATAAGGTTCCCGTTGCTGTAACTACCGCTGTTCCCGTTGCTGTTTCTGTTACTGATAAGGTTCCCGTTACTGTCACTACCGCTGTTCCCGTTGTTCTTTCTGTTACTGATAAGGTTCCCGTTGCTGTCACTACCGCTGTTCCCGTTGTTGTTTCTGTTACTCAGAAGGTTCGTCTCGTTAAGCACGTGAGTTGGCACGTGGATGAACTGTGTACCTTAATGATCTCCGCGGGCGACAAGTGTTCAATCAGGCTTGTTAAATATGATAGGAAGGATTAATGTAGTTTTTCCATGTTTTTCGTTCGGTTTTGTGTTGCGTCTAATCTTCCCTAGGTGCAGGGAAATAAGCTATTGGAAGTGGACAGGTAAGTGGTGTAGGGGAAAAAGTAGACGGTGCCTAGGGGGGAAAGATTAGACGCAAGAAAAAAACTAAAGAAAAAATATGAAAAAGTTTATTAAATTCTTTCATCTTGACTGGCAAGCTTCAGTGAACACCTGTCGGCTTGGTAATTAAGGTCTCACGGCATGTACAATCATCTGCACTTACACCTGGTACAAACACAGAGTTGCCACATCTTACAAAACGCACCAGCCACTGTACCAGGTATAAATGTAGGCGACTGTGCAACACGTCAGCATGCCAACGCGCCTCTACTTGTAAACTTTAGAAACATTATTAACATAAACCCTTTATGGAGTAGTAGCTCTTGGCTATTTAATTCTAACTAACATAACACTCAGACACAGACAGACACAAAATGCAAGACTCAGACAGGCACAGATACAGACAAACACAGACACAAGATGCAAGACTAAGACACAGACAGACTCAAGACGTAGACACAAGCCAGACACAAGAAACACTGACATAAAACACACTGACATAAAACACAGACAGACACACAGACAGACACACAAGACACAGACACAAACGATTTTATTCAGCTGAGAGAAACCCCCAATTATTCAACGGACTTAAAAGAAATACTGGAAGAATGAGTTGAGTCTCTATACTGTACGCAGATACACACGCTGATAAGAATAGCAACTGGGAATAGCAATAATAATAGTAACGATAAAATAACAAGAATAACAGTAACGGGAAAAAACAATAACACTAACGGTAAAATAACAATTAAATAGCAACTGAACAATAAAATAATAACATAATAACAGTAAATCGGGAACAGTAGAATAACAAAATTCCAGTCAGTCAGTATCAGTATTCAGAGACGGGAACGAACGAACGACGCAGCCCCTCCTCCCCCCGCCTCAGGTACAAAGGAGTGATGATATATTCAGCCAGTGCCTAGAGTAGAGGGACTGAAAGAAGACATATCGCTATTCATGGACTAAAAGATATTGCTGTTGTGGGTCTGCCTCTTGGAGTAAGATGGATGGTTCAGTGGTAGCCAACATGATGTGCATGAAGGGGGAAGATTATTTTTACCTCAGAGAGAGAGAGAGTGTTTTATGGTGGTAGTGAAGTGTTGTGTAGATGTCAATTGTACTCGGTTGAATGATGATAAATTGACGTCTAGTTTAGATGGACGTATTTTTAATTATATTTATCTCGCACATACACGCACACGCACATACACACGCACAGGCGCATTGTATCCCCAACAATTTGGCAATATGAAAACTTCCTCCACCACTCACTGTCTTGTCAGCTTTCTCGACTACATATACCGCCATCTGGAGAAACGAAAGACGAATGTGGCTGTCGCCTTCATTGTCTTCACCAAAGCATTTGACCTAATCGACCACAATGCAATCATCAACACAGCTATTGGCCTCGGGTTTCGGAGAAGTCTTATACCATGGCTTGCAGACTTCCTTAGTAATCTGTGGCGTCCCCCAAGGCACCAAGACGGGACCGCTCTGCTTCCTCCTGTTTATCAATGATGCCCCGAGAGGAACCTGTCGACGACTCCACCATCTTCCTCCATTCTCCATTACTTTAGGCCCCAACACACTCCAGGTTGTGGACTCCACTAACCTCTTTGGCGTCACTATAGACAACAAACTAAATTAGAAAACATACGTCAGTACAGTTGTCAAATCCTCCAGTTTCCGTCTCCACCTCCTCCGGCGACTCCAGTCCCTCGCCCAAGCTCCTCAGTGTTTACTCTACATCCGTACTCCCCAAGCTCACCTATGCCTCCCCTACCTGGTCTTCCTCCCTAAACGCCACACAACGTAAACACCTAGAAAAAGTGCAGAAAAGGGCATGCAAGATTATTCTCTCCCCTTCCTACTCCACATATCAAGAAGCGCTCAACACACTGACCCTCTTGGTTCTCTCTGACCATCACCACAACCCCATCTGCAAATCTGGGGAGAAGCTTTTGCACCATCCTAGACACCGTCACCTGCTCCCACCCGAGATCTCTCGTCCGCGTATTGTTGTTCGACACCACAACCACATTCAGCCCACACGAGCACGTACTGATCGCTATAAGAACAGCCCAGTCCCAACCATTGTAAAAATTATCACCAACTTGTGCATTCACTCCCAGTCAATCTTGCCTTTTCTTCACTGTCACTATGTTGAAATTCCCTGTAGTATGACCTTCTCCCGACTTAGTTATTATATATCACATTTGCATCACTTAAGTTACGTGTATATTATTTGTAAATCAAGAGACCCATTCTCCAATTATGTAACTGCATTTTCAGCATTCCGGCTGCCACGCTCTTTCAAAAAATTGTTTATTATTATCATTATTATTAAACACACACACACGCCGCGGGGTTTATACAAGACATCGCTGTTACTGACATTTTTTCTTTTACGTATAAAGGATAATGTGAGGGAGCAGACCAGTCCTCTCTCTTCTACCACTTCCGAGAGAGAGAGGTGGAGGGAGGGGGATGTTGGTGTGGGTGGAGGGAGGGTGTTGGTGTAAGTGGAGGAAGGGTGTCGGTGTAAGTGGAGGAAGGGTGTGGGTGGAGGGAGGGTGTCGGTGTGGGTGGAGGGAGGGTGTCGGTGTAAGTGGAGGGAGGGTGTTGGTGTGGGTGGAGGAAGGGTGTTGGTGTGGGTGGAGGGAGGGTGTTGGTGTAAGTGGAGGGAGGGTGTTGGTGTGGGTGGAGGGAGGGTGTTGGTGTGGGTGGAGGGAGGGTGTTGGTGTAAGTGGAGGGAGGGTGTTGGTGTGGGTGGAGGGAGGGTGTTGGTGGTGACGGGGACTAATTATCTCACGTCATGTGCCTACCGTGATGCTTGGGGGGGGGGGGGGGGAGGACACACACACACGTATGCAAATTAGGTTTTTGAATATACTGAAGTTGAATATGAAATCGCCCTTTCTCTTGCCCCTTTCAATTACCCTTTTCCTTTCCTTTCTCCCTCTCTCTCTTCTCCTTCCCATCTCCCACTGCTCTATTCCCCCTCTCTTCCCTATCTTTCCTTCTCCCTTTCCTGTCTCTTTTTAATTCACCCTCCCCTCCCTTTTTCTTCCCCTCTCTCCCTTCCTCTTCTCGTCAACAACAGCGAGGGGGAGGAGAGGGAGGGGGAGTGAGAGGGAGAGGGGGAGTGGGAGGGGGTGGGGAGGAGGAGGAGGAGGAAATAAGGTAAAAGTGAGAACACAAAAGGAAGACAAGAATGAATACAAAAGTTATTAGTGTTCTCTGGTGTAAATAGCGACATCTTGATCTGCCCGTTGTCTGCCCAGTCGTATCTCGAAGGGTCTGATATCAAGGGGAAAAATATAGGACGTGATAAAATAAGAATGAAATGATGGTCGTTTTTTTTTCGTTTTTTTGAGGGTAGAAGGTTAGTGAGAAACAAGACACTGGTATTTAAACAAGGCAGAGATATAGCTGTATTAGATGTAATGAATCGTTTATTTTTGTTCCACACTGCCAGGTCCTGAAGCTGATAAAAACACGTATTATATACAAGCAAGCAAGTCAACTCACGTGGGTACATTTATACTAACAAGCAGACGCACAAATACAAGGACAAACAGCCGCACAAACGCACGCGTACACAAACACACGCCTACACAAACACGCGCCTACACGGCAAGTCTTAGTCTGTTTCCACCAGACTTAACGCGGTTCTTCCCTGTTGTGTTAAAAGGCTGCAAACACGGGCCTTCAAAAAAAAAAAAAAAAAAAGGGAGGTGTTGATCTCCTACAAGACATTATGGCTCCTTCTTGGCTCTGGTGGCTCTTTTATGCTTCCTTATGACCTTCTCTTGACTACCTGACCTGTTTATGTATTTATGCACATCCTCTTTCGGCTGTTCGAGGAGAAGGAGGAGGAGGAGGAGGGGGGGCCAGGAGGAGGAGGACGGGTGAGGAGGAGGAGGATAATTCCGATTTGGATTTTCCAGATTTGCCCCCACGTAGCGCAGGAGCTAGTTAATCGTGCACACCCCCTCACATTCGGTTTGTCGCACTTACTATTGTTCCTTAAATCTTTGCTGTAACTCATTATATATCACGTCCTTAAGTCATTGGTTCTTTAAGCTGGTCTAATACTGTTCCCTTTGCCTCTGAATACATCCTTGAGCCAACAGGACACTTTATACACTGGTCCCCTCAAGACGGACCTATTTTACAATCAGCCAACACAGAAACAAGACTTTTCCCTGTGTTGAAAGGTTACGCCGTCATGTGAGGTGTTTGGGGCTGACCGGGACTAAGGCTACCTGCCCCTGACCACCACCCACCTGCCCCTGACCAGCACCACCCTCACACACCTGCCCCTGACCAGTACCACCCTCACACACCTGCCCCTGACCAGTACCACCCTCACACACCTGCCCCTGACCAGTACCACCCTCACACACCTGCCCCTGACCACCACCCACCTGCCCCTGACCAGCACCACCCTCACCCACCTGCCCCTGACCAGTACCACCCTCACACACCTGCCCCTGACCAGTACCACCCTCACCCACCTGCCCCTGACCACCACTCACCTGCCCCTGACCACCACCCACCTGCCCCTGACCAGCACCACCCTCACACACCTGCCCCTGACAAGTACCACCCTCACACACCTGCCCCTGACCAGTACCACCCTCACACACCTGCCCCTGACCAGTACCACCCTCACACACCTGCCCCTGACCACCACCCACCTGCCCCTGACCAGTATCACCCTCACCCACCTGCCCCTGACCACCACCCACCTGCCCCTGACCAGCACCACCCTCACACACCTGCCCCTGACCAGTGCCACCCTCACACACCTGCCCCTGACCAGTACCACCCTCACACACCTGCCCCTGACCAGTACCACCCTCACACACCTGCCCCTGACCACCACCCACCTGCCCCTGACCAGTATCACCCTCACCCACCTGCCCCTGACCAATACCACCCTCACCCACCTGCCCCTGACCAGTACCACCCTCACACACCTGCCCCTGACCAGTACCACCCCTCACCCACCTGCCCCTGACCACCACCCACCTGCCCCTGACCACCACCACCCACCTGCCCCTGACCAGTACCACCCTCACACACCTGCCCCTGACCAGTACCACCCTCACACACCTGCCCCTGACCAGTACCATCCTCACACACCTGCCCCTGACCAGTACCACCCTCACACACCTGCCCCTGACCAGTACCACCCTCACACACCTGCCCCTGACCACCACCCACCTGCCCCTCACCAGTACCGCCCTCACACACCTGCCCCTGACCACCACCCACCTGCCCCTGACCAGTACCACCCTCACACACCTGCCCCTGACCAGTACCACCCTCACACACCTGCCCCTGACCACCATCCACCTGCCCCTCACCAGTACCGCCCTCACACACCTGCCCCTGACCAGTACCACCCTCACAAACCTGCCCCTGACCAGTACCACCCTCACACACCTGCCCCTGACCAGTACCACCCTCACACACCTGCCCCTGACCAGTACCACCCTCACACACCTGCCCCTGACCACCACCACCCTCACACACCTGCCCCTGACCAGTACCACCCTCACCCACCTGCCCCTGACCAGTACCACCCTCAC
The DNA here is from genome assembly GCA_958450375.1 of Homarus gammarus. Classification (NCBI taxonomy): domain Eukaryota; kingdom Metazoa; phylum Arthropoda; class Malacostraca; order Decapoda; family Nephropidae; genus Homarus; species Homarus gammarus. The sequence continues at coordinate 149,968 of CAUDMG010003095.1, read as the reverse complement.
ACACCTGCCCCTGACCAGTACCACCCTCACACACCTGCCCCTGACCACCACCCACCTGCCCCTCACCAGTACCGCCCTCACACACCTGCCCCTGACCACCACCCACCTGCCCCTGACCAGTACCACCCTCACACGCCTGTCCCTGACCAGTACCACCCTCACACACCTGCCCCTGACCAGTACCACCCTCACACACCTGCCCCTGACCACCACCCACCTGCCCCTGACCAGTACCACCCTCACACACCTGCCCCTGACCAGTACCACCCTCACACACCTGCCCCTGACCAGTACCACCCTCACACACCTGCCCCTGACCACCACCACCCCTCATCTTACACCGTTCTCTCCCTGAGTACACCGAGCCTCTTGTGCTGAACCTCTGTCCTCTATGGCAGTGAGCAATGATTAGTATTATCAGTTACCACGAGACCTGACCTGAATTACTTACATTAAACAAAACATTGTACCTGTATGTATTGTAGCCATTGTTTATGAAGGTGTTGAAGTAATTACCTTCCTGTAATGTGAAGTGAGGTGAAGTGAGGTGAGGTGAGGGGAGGTGTTGCTGAAGCTGCTGTTTGTCTCGGAGAAAGTTCCCAGTGTCATTTTCATCGTATTATTTTCATAAATGATACTTGCTTTATTCTCATTATTCCTCGTTCTTTTCCCCTTGTTCTCCTTCCATCTTCCTCTCTTTCCTTTCTTCCTCTTCCCTCCTCCTCTTCCTGCTTCTCCTCTCCTCCACCCTTCTCTCTCTCTCTATCCCCCTCCCTCACTCCTCAGACACATGTAATACATTGTTGTGATCTCTTTATTCACACACACACACACACACACGAGAGAGAGAGAGAGAGAGAGAGAGAGAGAGAGTGTTCCTGGTAAATAAGATAAATAATAGAGAAGAAGAAGAAGAACCCAGACGACAAAAAGTATTGTCTTACAAGAAGATGACAATTCAAGCCATATTCTTGCCCACTATAAAAAAAAAAAAAGATTTAATGAAGTTGACACATATTTACATCCTGTCGCAGAGTAAAGAGAAGAGATTCTCGTTACTTGACTTCTTGTGACTTGTAAACACAGCCGTTTATGTCACTGCCGGATCTTTACATAGTTTGTATCTGTTGAAAGCTTGGATATTATCACATGTTCTAAATGGCATTACAGAAACAAGAGAATGGTGAATAACAGAGTGGCGGAGGGAGGGAGGGAGGGAGCGTTCTTAAATGTGTAAACTGTTGTTTTCTTGTGTATGGACTGAGTTAGTTTGCGTGCTTTAAGGTCATAGTTGTTGAAGAGCTGTAAACACCATAACCAACAACAACGGTGATGATTAAACCAGAGTGAGATAATGGTGATAATCTTTATAGTCTTCAATGGTGTCTCTTATACACACTAAGACTTGGTGAACGGTGTACAGTATAATAAACATTGCTAGTTGAAGCACCTAAAACTAAGACCTATTGAGCCAGAAAACCCCTTATCTTGTGGTGGAGAACTCTTGATTAAAACGCTCAAACAAATAGTCCTCTGAGTTCATGTGACCAATGAGACACCACTGGCCCAAGACAGCAGTTAATGACGTGTTTTGAACCTTCCTAAACCCTTGTATTATATGTAAACAATATCTGTGCTCGAGAGTGAATGGTTCGGGTAGCTGAAGCACTGAAGTCGACGACAACAACTTGTTACCAGCGGCTGTCATCCAGGTGAGGTGACGGAGAGTATGTCATTAATAACGATGCAAATAATTGTGGTAAAGGTGGTACAGGGTGCGTGGAGGGTGAGCAGGCGTTGGTCTCCTGTTTCTTACCATTCAGCAGGTGTTGAGGTTCACGCACCTCCCTACACCACCATTCACGCACCTCCCTACCAAATTACAGCTATTCACGCACTTCCCTACACCACCATTCACGCACCTCCTTACCAAATTACAGCTCTATCTTTAAAAACTGGAACTGCATAACACACACACACACAGGTGGGGGGGGGGGGGAGGTGGAGGCGAGGGAGAGGCGAGGGGGAGGCGAGGGGGGAGGTGAGGAGTGTGGGGAGGTGAGGGGTGCAGAGGCGAGGGGGGAGGTGGAGGCGAGGGGGAGGGGAGGGGGGAGGTGAGGAATGAGGGAAGTGAGTGGGAGATGATGGGGAAGGCGAAGGGTGAGGGGTAGGTAAAGGGTGAGGGGGAGGTGAGGGGGAGGGGAGGGGGGAGGGGAGGGGAGGGGAGGTGAGGGGGGAGGGAAGCGATGGTTGCAGCTTATGATATTACCGTTGTGATGACCAAACAGCCTCCTCCTACGCCCACACGCCCACATTCCAGCTTGACTCATGCCCACACACCCACTTCACTTACGCCCACCACCCGACGCCTTCACTGACGCTAACAAGCTGCCAGAGATGAACAAGCCGTTCTATCCACGCCCATAGCTATGCCCAATCAACGCTTACATGTCCACTCATCACACCCACACACACGCACACCTACGCCCACACTACTCACGCCTATTTACTCACCCAAATCATACACCATCTACGCCCAGATGCTCCTCACACGCGCCCACGTGCCTTCACACACACGCCCACGTGCCTTCACAGCCCACGCATCTTCTCACACACACACACACACACGCTAACGTGTTTCCACGCCCACGTGTCTCCACACTCACGCGTCTCCACACCCACGTGTCTTCACACCCACGCCTATGTGCCTCCACACTCATGCTCACGTCTTCCCACGCCCACGTGTCTCCACACTCACGCCCACGTGTCTTCACACACACACACGCCCACGTGCCTTCATCACTAATACATTCATATTGCCAAAGTCCACAACATATCAACGCCCACACGCCTGTCCCACACGAAGTTACGCTCTCGATCCACCCACGCCCGTACTCCCACCTCACCATGCCCACACTCCCACCTCACCACGCCTACACTCTCACCTCACCACGCCCACACTTGACCACGCCCGTACCCCCACCTCACCACGCCCACATACCTCCTCACCTACGCCCACTCAAGTCAAGTGGCTAGCCTATTTATCTGAATATGTCCTCAGCTTTAGTATCAATGTTAATGGCGAGTAAGTGATGAGGAAGCCCCAAAGATGTTCTGAGGTTGAGCGGTCGTACGAGATGTTGAGAGATGTTGCAAGAGAGAAAATAATGACAGGACAAATTATATTGCAAGTAACATGTGGTTTTCAAGAGATAAAGGAATTTGCAATGAGACATAGCAGACTAGTTGAGAGTAATATGTCTAAAAAAAGTTGGAGGGAAATATTACACGAAAATTAATGGCTAGACAAATGTTCCAAAGAGGTGCAGAGTGATGCTGCATACCACAAGGAAAGGAAGATACATTATGAAGACGGTGAATCATTGTAGGTAACATGTAGTGTATCAAGAGTTGATTGAAGATGCTGCAAGGGCAAAGAAGAGATTGCAAGAATTACTCACAGGGCCATCAAGAAGAGACTGCAAGATGTGGTGTCTAAAAGGTGGGGGGAGGACAGAGACATTGTTATTGTAAGGGGATGTCTCAAGGTGTCGGAAATACCAAATAACTTAGGAGCACGAGAGAGAGAGAGAGAGAGAGAGAGAGCGAGAGAGAGAGAGAGAGAGCGAGCGATCACCAATAGAATAAGAGGTGGCAAACGAGATCGAGGTGGCAGGAGGCGTCGGGCGGGGGTGTGGGTGAGGGGGCAGCTGGGCTATGCAGGTGTGAGCGTGGCACCGTTGATGCCCAGTGCCACCATGGCCTTCCCTCCACCCCGCTGCCACTCGCACGACCAACCTTCCATCACTCCTCCATAACCCTTAATTTAGCGCTCCACCTGCAGTATTATAACGCCCTCAGGGGGATAAAATACATCCCAGGGGAACTATTCGCTCTTCCTGGAGAGGTGGAGGGGCTGAGGGGTGCTAGGGGCGTCAGGATAGGGCACGACAGGTTGGGCCAGGAAAAGGGTAAGGGTCGTGGGCGCGGCCGGCAGGGTAGAGAGGGCCAACATACCGGGTCCTGCCATGGTGAGGAACACGTGAGGGAGGGCAGCGCTATGCGGGCGTGGCGCGGTTAGCTCTAACATCGGAGAGTGCCTCTCTGCCACCATGGACAGGGCCCAGCGTCTGCGCCTCATATTGCAAGGACTCATATGGGCCTGGATCTACCGGCATGTAGACGCGGGTAAGTACTACTACATCTACTGTTTGTCAGGTCGACTCAGGTCAGATGGCATAAAAGGCAAGGATAAAGGTCTAGATAAGATAGTGTTACATGCATCAACGCTAAAAACCTCGCGTATTGATAACTCATCGTGACTAATGTGTTGATCCACGTTATCTGATCTCTATGTAGTCTTTTTCTGATGATCAGGTCAGGTCAGGTCAGGCCAGGCAAGACCAAGAATAATATAAACCCAGGAAAAAAGTCAGTGTAAACACAAAATCAGACGCGATGTTAAGCAGTACAAGACCTCCCAGTTTACTGAACCAATATGATTGATGGAACCACAAGTCAACACGGAAGCAACACCTCCTGGCTCGTCTAACAAGTCAGCATCAATAAAACACAACACCTGACGCACTGTAACTGTCATCAGACAACTGTAACTTGTCTTGGTGGAGGTAGAGGGGTGACACCTGACCCACTGTAACTTGTCTTGGTGGAGGCAGAGGGGTGACACCTGACCCACTGTAACTTGTCTTGGTGGAGGCAGAGGGGTGACACCTGACGCACTGTAACTTGTCTTGGTGGAGGCAGAGGGGTGACACCTGACGCACTGTAACTTGTCTTGGTGGAGGCAGAGGGGTGACACCTGACGCACTGTAACTTGTCTTGGTGGAGGTAGAGGGGTGACACCTGACGCACTGTAACTTGTCTTGGTGGAGGTAGAGGGGTGACACCTGACCCACTGTAACTTGTCTTGGTGGAGGCAGAGGGGTGACACCTGACGCACTGTAACTTGTCTTGGTGGGGGCAGAGGGGTGACACCTGACCCACTGTAACTTGTCTTGGTGGAGGCAGAGGGGTGACACCTGACCCACTGTAACTTGTCTTGGTGGAGGCAGAGGGGTGACACCTGACGCACTGTAACTTGTCTTGGTGGAGGTAGAGGGGTGACACCTGACCCACTGTAACTTGTCTTGGTGGAGGCAGAGGGGTGACACCTGACGCACTGTAACTTGTCTTGGTGGGGGTAGAGGGGTGACAGGTAGCGACTGACGTTTCGTTGTAAATGTCAGTTCTCATTTTACTGTTGCCAGTTCTTGAGGACCAGTTAGTGTCCTGCTGCTGTAGCCGTAGTTCTTGGGGACTTAAACTACGATATAATGAAGTATGATGACTTAACCCTGATATAATGAACGATTAATTAAACCTGAGATAATGAAGATAACTTAAATCTGAAATAATGGCGTTTGACTTAAACCTGAAGTAATGGTGTATGATGACTTAAACCTGAAGTAATGGTGTATGATGACTTAAACCTGAAGTAATGGTGTATGATGACTTAAGCCATGTGCCTCAAAGAGAGCTCAGGTTCTCAACTGGCTCAGCCATGTTAATGTTGTTATTATTATCCACTCTGTTTCTGTAGTTTTCTGGCTAAATAAACTGTTACAATTCAACTGATATAACGAAGTAGGATGACTTAGCCCTGATATAATGAAGTATGATGGCTTAACCCTGATGTAATGGATGATGAATTAAACCTGAAATAATGGCGTACGATGACGTAACCATGAGGTAAGAAATACAATGACTTAAAACTAAGATAATGACGATCTAACCATCCAAATTACGGTCCAACGAATTACCCAAAAGTACCCAAAAGTATATTAAATCAGGGTAAAATCTTAACGAATATATGTTTTACATCAATAAAACCTGATTAATAATGTTTTCATTGAATTATAGTCAAAATAATGAAATAATAAACAGCGAAAAACACTAAATTCCAAGGAGTCACCTATCCAAAATGGAGATATAATTACCGATGTTTCTGTTACTTTGGGATATTTAACATAGACGTAGGATTTACTTTTCGTTAGGTTAGGTTAGGTTAGGTTAGCGAAGTGCATCACGATGGATCTGAGTTATCTCCCTTGTTCACGAATCCTTAAGTAGTACAAAGGCATAACCCCTTGTTAGTGATGACTCTGCGACGACCCGTAAAACACGATGACTTAATCTCCTTGTTAACGAATCATGCTGACCTCACTTGTTGATGACGGTAACCCTTCAAATAGAACAACTTTTAAACCTTTCTATACCAAGTGTCTTAATAGTGTGAGTGTTAACCTACTTCTAAGAGCCATATTGTACTTAGATTTATCCACCTACGACTTTATTCCTTCAGATAGGCCAAAGGGATTTTCTTTTTCATGATACGATACGAGCTATACACATCGACCTCCTTCCAACCTTGTAGCAAACCCCTATGACGTGTTGAGAGAGAGAGAGAGAGAGACTTACATTACACCTCTCCAGATCTGTGCATGGTACTGTTGAGTTGATGGAACCTGTCAAGTTGAATTCTTGTCCAAAGCCGCACCGTCAAACCAAGAAGAAAAAGGGTCACTTATCCCAATCTGTGCTGATCTTTGCGTCAAGGGGTAAGGGTGAAGGGGTGAGGGAGGAACGAAGGGGTAAGGGGTGAGGGAGGGATGGAGTAAAAGGGGTAAGGGGTGTGGGAGGGATGGAGTAAGGAGGAGTAATGGGGTGAGGGAGGGATGGAGTAAGTGGGGGTAAGGGGTGTGGGAGGGATGGAGTAAGTGGGGGTAAGGGGTGTGGGAGGGATGGAGTAAGTGGGGGTAAGGGGTGTGGGAGGGATGGAGTAAGGAGGAGTAATGGGGTGAGGGAGGGATGGAGTAAGTGGGGGTAAGGGGTGTGAGAGGGATGGAGTAAGTGGGGGTAAGGGGTGTGGGAGGGATGGAGTAAGTGGGGGTAAGGGGTGTGGGAGGGATGGAGTAAGTGGGGGTAAGGGGTGTGGGAGGGATGGAGTAAGTGGGGGTAAGGGGTGTGGGAGGGATGGAGTAAGTGGGGGTAAGGGGTGTGGGAGGGATGGAGTAAGGAGGAGTAATGGGGTGTGTTGTTGATGTGTGTGTAGGACGTCTGGGAACACGAGTCATTATATGTGGCCGCCAGACTACCCAAAGCTCGGGTTTCTTAGGTCCGCCATCTTCCTCTGTGCTTTATCTTGGCCCAAATGCGTCGAGCAGAAGATGGGGCGGAGAGTCACACACATACACACACACACAACACAACACAAACACACACAACACAACACAAACACACACACACAACACAAACACACACAACGAGCTGTTTTGATTTCCAACAGCAAATATTGATCGAAAGAGAGAGACCTTCTTGTAAACTGTGAATCTAATAAAACATACGAGGAAAATTAAGAAGAAATATTAAGTTCTGTCAAAAGAGATTTGTGGTGAGCGACTGTTGCTCCGTTCACCACAAATAAGTAATAAGACACTGATTAACTTTTTGTTCTTGTGAGGAAACTTCTAATGAGACCGGTGGACTGCTGACACCCACACACCATGATACTACTGCGGACACCCACACAACATGTTACTACTGCTGACACCCACACAACATGTTACTACTGCTGACACCCACACAACATGTTACTACTGCGGACACCCACACACCATGTTAATACTGCTGACCCCCACACACCATGTTTACTGCTGACACCCACACACCATGTTTACTGCTGACGCCCACACACCATGATACTACTGCTGACACCCACACAACATGTTACTACTGCTGACGCCCACACACCATGTTAACTAATGCTGACGCCCACACACCATGTTAACTAATGCTGACGCCCACACACCATGTTAACTACTGCTGACGCCCACACACCATGTTAACTACTGCTGACGCCCACACACCATGATACTACTGCTGACACCCACACAACATGTTACTACTGCTGACACCCACACACCATGATACTACTGCTGACACCCACACACCATGTTACTGCTGCTGACACCCACACACCATGATACTACTGCTGACACCCACACACCATGTTACTGCTGCTGACACCCACACACCATGTTACTGCTGCTGACACCCACACACCATGATACTACTGCTGACACCCACACACCATGTTACTGCTGCTGACACCCACACACCATGATACTACTACTGACACCCACACACCATGTTAACTACTGCTGACACCCACACACCATGTTAACTACTGCTGACACCCACACACCATGTTAACTACTGCGGACACCCACACAACATGTTACTACTGCTGACACCCACACACCATGTTACTACTGCTGACACCCACACACCATGATACTACTGCTGACACCCACACACCATGTTACTACTGCTGACACCCACACACCATGTTACTACTGCTGACACCCACACACCATGTTAACTACTGCTGACACCCACACACCATGTTAACTACTGCTGACACCCACACACCATGTTAACTACTGCGGACACCCACACAACATGTTACTACTGCTGACACCCACACACCATGATACTACTGCTGACACCCACACACCATGTTACTACTGCTGACGCCCACACACCATGTTACTACTGCTGACGCCCACACACCATGATACTACTGCTGACACCCACACACCATGATACTACTGCTGACACCCACACACCATGTTACTACTGCTGACACCCACACACCATGTTAACTACTGCTGACGCCCACACACCATGTTACTCCTTGAATATGACATCATCGCATTCAGAAAGAAAACAGGATAAAGGGGTTAAACCATCTTACTCAAGGGGTTAAACCATCTTACTCAAGGGGTTAAACCATCTTACTCAAGGGGTTAAACCATCTTACTCAAGGGGTTAAACCATCTTACTCAAGGGGTTAAGCCATCTAACTGAAGGGGTTAAACCATCTTACTCAAGGGGTTAAACCATCTTACTCAAGGGGTTAAGTCGTACTAGACTACGAGTATTTAAGAGGTAAATTACGAGTATCAAAAGGGTAGACTACGAGTATTTAAAGGGTAGACTACGAGTATTTAAAGGGTAAACTACGAGTATTTAAAGGGTAAACTACGAGTATTTAAAGGGTAAACTACGAGTATTTATAATATTGGAATTAGTACATTTCACCGCCACACCACCCCGTTAAGCACTGTACTGCGGTGTCCTTCACGACTCATTTCGCTTAAAACTCGTATTGAAACACGACGACCCTCTTCAAGGGAAGATGTTGTTTAATAATACGGGCGTGAAGCTCTTCCTCGTCTAATCTTAAACTACGATAAATTCAACAATGGGCTACGATGGTTTATTAGTAGGCTTTAAAGTGGAATACAAGACTACGAGAGGTTTAACTGCAGACTACAATGGATTTTGAATTTATGCCTTACGATATATGTTATGTACTACGATATGATAAGCTAATTTAATTGTAATATGAGAAATTAATCAAACTAAGAGAATGAAATTACATATAGACTAAGACGTTTTTCACCCAGACTACGAGTGGTTTCTTCACTTAAAATACGATTTTTTTTACGATTTGAGTTACGACCAATTCAACCAAGGAGATATTTTAATTCTTAAAATAAACTTAACATTGGACAAGTCTCTCGTATCTGTCTCTCTCAAACTACGAGATATTTTGTGATCTAAGTAGCGTGAGATGAAGTGTTTAGATTACGGTAATATACGCATCAGATACACAGGGGATTTGCACCCAGCTTTTGAGCGTCTCGGCGTAACATGATCTAGCGACGTGGGGGTTGCTGTTGGTGTGTTATAAACTCACAACACTTATGCCATGAGTCGTCCACTAGCAATGACATGTCGTGACCTCACCACATATGGAAGGTTAGTATGTTGCTTACCTCACAACATAAGTGGGTAAGATGCTTGTTATAATTTCAAGGCCAGAGTGATTTTTTTGTGTAGCGTCTTGCCAGCTCATGCCAGAGAAAGGCTAGGAAAATTCCCTCGCTCCTATGCTAAGTGGTGAAACCTCGGGGAGGGAGAGAGAGAGTTCACCGCCGCCCACCTCACAACTACCCAACACCACGAGTCACTCAAAATAATCCTTCCATTGGCGGCGTTTTCTTCAGTGAATCTTAAAAAGGGTCTCGGTAACTGGTAGTGATTACTTTAGTGGCATGTCACGAGCCACTCATACGTCCCCCTCACGCTCGTAAACTGTTCCCGCCAACAAGCGTCTAGACTCAACACATTCAACACTTAACCTGGGGAATAAGTTGAAGAGGCAGAGACTTCAGCAAGCCCTAACTAGCAACACCCACGCAATTCTCACAAGTTCCTACGTTAAATTTTATTCCCAGCAAAGAATTTCAAGAACACATCTCACTAAAACATAAAAAAACAAGAACACATCTCACTAAACCATTAAATTTGTTGAGAAAAAACAACATTTACACTGAAATTTTGATCTTAACACCCGAGGCAGTATTCTCAAAGGTACTTTTAAAGTTGTGTTCTCCTAATAAGGACTTCAAGGGCGTATCTACTGTCTATGATCCACTTACGAAGCCTTGATGTAAAAAATATCTCCAAGATTTCACCGAGACTCTGCCTTACCTAGATACTGTTTCTTAGCATCAGTTTGGTCCACGAGAATCGAATTAACGCAAAAACTCTAGTGAATCCGGGTCCTGACCGCTAGGGGGACCACCAGTCTAGAGTTTTGAGGGACCGAGGTTTGATTGTAAACTTCTACACTGGGTTGTCTGATATACTAGCAGCAAAGAGTCGAGCATAGGATTTATAACTGGGTGTGTTATGTGGTAGTGGAACAGATTCGCAAGATGTAGGACTGGCATACTGACAACCCTGGCTGAGGGTGTACAGTGTATTGAGCTGTTCGCCGCTTATACTGTGAAAAACTCAGTATAGTGAAGATGACGATCAAATGATAATATAAAAATGTACTTTCTCCACGTTCACTCGATGACTGTTGGTGTCAGCTGGTAGACTGTATGACTGTGTTGGTGTAGAAGCCTTCAGGTTGGGATGCAATAGAGAGTCAATGTAAACACGGAATTACGGCGAGGGTGGGATTGGGAGCCAACTAATGCTAATTGGTGACACAAACACCTGTCTTTGGCTTGCGTTTATGGCACCCCTAGTCGACCCAACTGTAAATGGGTACCTTACCTTAGATGACAGGAGGTTAAGTGCAGTACCGAGAGTTTAATGTTCGTCAGTGTGTTGTATTGGACCCACCACATACTGTACACCTATCACGGACCCACCACATACACTTTTCACCCACACAAACAAGGGTTAAACTGAGTCAGTATCGAGGCAGGCTGGAACGATACTTTCCCTGACAGTACTTCCCAACAGTGTGGTGTTGTTCCGTGGATTTCAAAGTAATCTGATATTACGATTTTTTTTCTTAAAGTAATCGCATATTATTAAGTTACTAATATTTTAACTGTCAGCTGGCGTGTGAATTAAAAAAATCAATATATCAGGCTAGGAGGAGGGTTCGGTTATAATAGTCACCCCTTCAATATATCTAATTTTTCTATATATGGTATTTTTTTAGATTCTTATTTATATTTTCAAGACTTATACTGTTACACTTATATAAATCTTTCTACCAATAAACTTCTTTTGTGACTATCACGTGAGATCGATTAGTACAAGTATACAAACATTGGTAAGCGGTAAGTCTATATAACCAAAGACCACACGAGAAAACCGCTAGGACAATATTTCTCACTTAACACTATATGCGCGGGGACGCCTCTGAGCTGAGTGGGTCCCCGAAGTGAAGAAGTTAAGCTACTGTCATGAGGTAATGTTATTAAAAATAGTAACGTCTTAACTCGGTACAAATACTATATTGTAGATTCAGTCTCTGGGTTTGTGTAATTATTTTTTTAATTAGTGTTTTAATTCTAACCTAACTTTGAATATGTAGACATTTACCCCTGGTACTCAAGGGATTAATGTCTTTGTACTCAAGGGATTAGTGTCTTTGTACTCAAGGGATTAGGATCTTCGTACTCAAGGGATTAGGATCTTCGTACTCAAGGGATTAATCTTTGTACACAAGGGATTAGGGTCTTCGTACTCAAGGGATTAATCTTTGTACTCAAGGGATTAGGGTCTTCGTACTCAAGGGATTGATCTTTGTACTCAAGGGATTATTGTCTTTGTACACAAGGGATTACTGTCTTCGTACTCAAGGGATTAATGTCTTCGTACTCAAGGGATTAGGATCCTCGTACTCAAGGGTTTAGAATCCTCACACTGAAGAGATTGCCTCCATATTCATCTATCGAATAATATATTAAAAGAAATAATAAAATCAGATTCTCATAAAAAAAAAAGATCTCTTCCCCTCACGATGTGTTTTATGTTTTATCTCAGAGTCGTGTTAAAACCCGACCTGTGTGTTGACCTCTGTGCTGTTGACGAGAGTTTAAGGAGGAGGTCAGGTCATTAATGTCAAGAGTGTCCTGTAGCTCAAGAGATGGTGTTGTGTCGCTTTGAAGGAGTGTTGTGTTGTTTTGAAGGGTGGTTGTGCCGTTTATGCTGGTGAATTCATTAAAGTTTCTCTGTGAGGCTGCTTGAGAGGTTAAGACCCTCTTGTGTCGTGTATTGTCGTTAGTCTCTCTGTGAGGCTGCTTGAGAGGTTAAGACCCTCTTGTGTCGGGTATTGTCGTTAGTCTCTCTGTGAGGCTGCTTGAGAGGTTAAGACCCTCTTGTGTCGTGTATTGTCGTTAGTCTCTCTGTAAGGCTGCTTGAGAGGTTAAGACCCTCTTGTGTCGTGTATTGTCGTTAGTCTCTCTGTGAGGCTGCTTGAGAGGTTAAGACCCTCTTGTGTCGTGTATTGTCGTTAGTCTCTCTGTAAGGCTGCTTGAGAGGTTAAGACCCTCTTGTGTCGTGTATTGTCGTTAGTCTCTCTGTGAGGCTGCTTGAGAGGTTAAGACCCTCTTGTGTCGTGTATTGTCGTTAGTCTCTCTGTAAGGCTGCTTGAGAGGTTAAGACCCTCTTGTGTCGGGTATTGTCGTTAGTTTCTCTGTGAGGCTGCTTGAGAGGTTAAGACCCTCTTGTGTCGTGTATTGTCGTTAGTCTCTCTGTGAGGCTGCTTGAGAGGTTAAGACCCTCTTGTGTCGTGTATTGTCGTTAGTCTCTCTGTAAGGCTGCTTGAGAGGTTAAGACCCTCTTGTGTCGGGTATTGTCGTTAGTTTCTCTGTGAGGCTGCTTGAGAGGTTAAGACCCTCTTGTGTCGGGTATTGTCGTTAGTCTCTCTGTAAGGCTGCTTGAGAGGTTAAGACCCTCTTGTGTCGGGTATTGTCGTTAGTCTCTCTGTAAGGCTGCTTGAGAGGTTAAGACCCTCTTGTGTCGTGTATTGTCGTTAGTCTCTCTGTAAGGCTGCTTGAGAGGTTAAGACCCTCTTGTGTCGTGTATTGTCGTTAGTCTCTCTGTGAGGCTGCTTGAGAGGTTAAGACCCTCTTGTGTCGTGTATTGTCGTTAGTCTCTCTGTGAGGCTGCTTGAGAGGTTAAGACCCTCTTGTGTCGTGTATTGTCGTTAGTCTCTCTGTGAGGCTGCTTGAGAGGTTAAGACCCTCTTGTGTCGGGTATTGTCGTTAGTCTCTCTGTGAGGCTGCTTGAGAGGTTAAGACCCTCTTGTGTCGGGTATTGTCGTTAGTCTCTCTGTGAGGCTGCTTGAGAGGTTAAGACCCTCTTGTGTCGTGTATTGTCGTTAGTCTCTCTGTGAGGCTGCTTGAGAGGTTAAGACCCTCTTGTGTCGTGTATTGTCGTTAGTTTCTCTGTGAGGCTGCTTGAGAGGTTAAGACCCTCTTGTGTCGTGTATTGTCGTTAGTTTCTCTGTGAGGCTGCTTGAGAGGTTAAGACCCTCTTGTGTCGTGTATTGTCGTTAGTTGATGCTTAGGTTCACTTTTTGTCTTGTTCTTTTATATTTTGTTCATCGTGATGGAACTCTCGATTAGTGCCAGTGCCGTTTATATTGCTCGTCTTAGCGTGTCCTGCTACCAAACAGGGAGGTACTACCGCCTGGGAAGATATTGGAAGCATAATGTGTTGTGCCATATGGCATCACGAAAATTGTGACCAAGTCCCAGGTTGATGATCTGACTTTCTGCCCCATTTACACACAATTGCAGGGTCTCAATTGTTTCTCTTACTCTGACAACACAACATACTGTACATATAGCGTTTCTCACTATTGATTTTTTAATTTTATTTACTATGAATTATTATTATTATTACATTTTCGCCCCCCGGGCCCGATGCGGGTCAGTGACCTGTGCCCGGGTGGGCTAATACCCGTAAAAAAAAAAAAAAAATAAAAAAAAAAAAAAAAAAAAAAATTGCTACTGCTTTGCTGTCACTCGGAATCAAGTATGACGATCATCCAGTTATGATACAAAGATATGAGTTATTAGGGATGTCACCTGCGTTGGTGAGCTCTGAGGTGACTAAAGAGGCCAATACGGGACCGGCAGAGTCTTCCACAGATGTTACACATGTGGAGGGCTACATCTAGTGCGGGAGGGGCAGCGACAGCGTCTTTCCGTCGCTGGCGCTTGCCTGCCTCGGTATGCAATCGGGCTTACTCGAAAGTACTGACACCTTCTCGTGTGGTGCTCCTCCAAGCGTTACTGTGTGGAGTAATCGTCTCCCAGGTGACGGGGGTCGATTTGTCACTTTTTCAGGTTTGTCTCAAGACTATCCTTATACCTCTTCAGTTGCCGGCCAGCGTTACGTTTACTATTCGTTAGGTGACTGTAAAGTAGCTGTTTTGGCAGTCTACTGTAGTCCATGCGGGTAACATGGCCAGTCCAGCGTAGTTGTTCATGGATAATGGTAGCCTCGATGCTCCTACAGTTGGTGTCACCAAGAATACTGGCATTTGTTCTCTTGTCTTCCCAGTGAACTCGGAGGATGGAACGTAGACTACGTTGGTGAAGGTTTTCAAGTGCCTTGAGGTGCCTCCTGTTGAAAACTTTCACCCTACCTCTACCTTTTACTTTTACATGCATCTTGACTTGAACGATCTATTCTCCATCAAAATCGACGAGAGATAAAAAAATATTGATTTTTTTAACTTAAATTTTCTTCTATTTTAAAACTCGAGATGATGAGGAATTAATAAAGTGATATTAACTATTCCTTAATTGGTTTACCACTACACAATGATTTGGTTACACAGTTTGAGAGAGAGAGAGAGAGAGAGAGAGAGAGAGAGAGAGAGTATTAGACATCCTGCTTCTAGATTATCTCTCTCTCTCACATTACCGCGCCTGGTGATGCACTTAGCGCCTCCTGGTGATTACATCTGACTAGTTGCCTTGTTAGTGGTGGTTAAGGTTAGCTTTTAGAAGTTAATGGTTGTTAGTGGTCGTCTATGGTTGTTAGTGGTGGTTAGTAGTAATTTGTGGTGGTTAGTGAAATGGTAGTTAGTGGTGGTTAGTGAAATAAATAGTAGTTAGTGGTGGTTAGTGAAATAAGTGGTAGTTAGTGAATAAGTGATGGTTAGTGGTGTGAGCAGTGGCTGCATGTGTTGCTAAATACTTTATTAGTAGTAGCTAGTGGTGTAAGTGGTAGTTAGTGGTGATTTGTGGCAACTATCGGTGGTTAGATGTGTTTGGTCGTTGGTAACTTTAGTGTTTTAATGTGGTTTGTGGTGCTGTAGTGGCGTTTAATGATCCGTACAAGAAACAACACCAACAACAATAAGAGCGTCATCAACAATAATAATAATAATAATAATAATGATAATGATGATGATAAAGAACGTCAAATCAGGTTTCATTTTAAAATACAAAATCCTTCATAAGTTTTTAAACAAATTGACTTCAGCTGCAAATGAGAGATTTTGGAAGGTATGACCTTTGTGACCTTGGTCTATAGAGGTCAAGGTCACAACACCCTACACATGGTTAATATATGGCTCCTCCTCTCCTCCCGTTCTCTACTGTAATGTTTGTACTGTCATTAGAGTCATCGGTTGTTGATGGGTAACTTTGAAACTGGTAATGATTCGCGTGTTGGAGAGGCCGACAGACTGACAGAAGGAAAGTATGATAGACAGAAACATCCCAAATACATATTGCTCTACATTACCACAAACGACATAAAATATCATCACCAAGGGCTGTCCTGTGTGCGTGTGTGTGTGTGTGTGTGTGTGTGTGTGACAGGTCATTGGCTGCCTCACGCCCCCCTGACGCCAGCCGGGACGCCATGCTGGTGCACTAGGTTAAATGATGTCATTGTGGTGCTTAGGTTGTGGTGGTCGTCTGTATGTATGTGTTGTATTGGTGCTATAATGGTGCTCCAGGTCATATAATTGATGTATTGGTGCTGTAATGGTACTTAATGGGTAACCCTGACGTTCTATTGATACATTGTGACACTGTAATGGTGTTTTATTGGTACATTTGTCCCCCTGTTGCTGTACTGAGAGAGAGAGAGAGAGAGAGAGAGAGAGAGAGAGAGAGAGGTGAAAAGGCGTGTGCCAGAGGTAAGATGGCGTGTGAAATGATTGAGTGTGATAGAGTGATGTACCAGAGGAGGGCGTGCGAGAGGGGGGCGTGCGAGAAGGGGGGCGTGCGAGAAGGGGGCGTGCGAGAGGACGATGTCTCCCCACGCCTTGTCCTCCTTAATCCCTCGTCAGCGTGAAGTAGGGAAGGTGTGGAGTAAAGTAAGGAAGGTGTGGAGTAAAGTAAGGAAGGTGTGGAGTAAAGTAAGGAAGGTGTGGCGTAAAGTAAGGAAGGTGTGGAGTAAAGTAAGGAAGGTGTGGCGTAAAGTAAGGAAGGTGTGGCGTAAAGTAAGGAAGGTGTGGCGTAAAGTAAGGAAGGTGTGGAGTAAAGTAAGGAAGGTGTGGAGTAAAGTAAGGAAGGTGTGGAGTAAAGTAAGGAAGGTGTGGCGTAAAGTAAGGAAGGTGTGGAGTAAAGTAAGGAAGGTGTGGCGTAAAGTAAGGAAGGTGTGGAGTAAAGTAAGGAAGGTGTGGCGTAAAGTAAGGAAGGTGTGGCGTAAAGTAAGGAAGGTGTGGCGTAAAGTAAGGAAGGTGTGGAGTAAAGTAGGGAAGGTGTGGAGTAAAGTAAGGAAAGTGTGGCGTAAAGTAAGGAAGGTGTGGAGTAAAGTAAGGAAGGTGTGGCGTAAAGTAAGGAAGGTGTGGCGTAAAGTAAGGAAGGTGTGGAGTAAAGTAGGGAAGGTGTGGAGTAAAGTAGGGAAGGTGTGGCGTAAAGTAAGGAAGGTGTGGCGTAAAGTAGGGAAGGTGTGGAGTAAAGTAAGGAAGGTGTGGCGTAAAGTAGGGAAGGTGTGGAGTAAAGTAAGGAAGGTGTGGAGTAAAGTAAGGAAGGTGTGGCGTAAAGTAAGGAAGGTGTGGCGTAAAGTAAGGAAGGTGTGGAGTAAAGTAGGGAAGGTGTGGCGTAAAGTAAGGAAGGTGTGGAGTAAAGGAGGAAGGAGTGACGCAAACCTAACCTAACCTAATCCAACCTACCCTAACCTACACTCCTCAGTACCCACGTCTTATATGCTGCAAGATAATAATATTCAACTAATGATTATAACGGAGTCATTGTTTTGATTCAGGTACACAAACCAGTTCTCTTAATCTGCCTTGTTACATCACTTAATACAGAGATGAATATACGTGTGTGTGTGTGTGTGTGTGTGTGTGTTAATAATTTTGTTGAGTAATTGACCAAGTTTTATAAGTGTTAATTTTTTCTTCTCTACGTCTGGTTAACGTTATTACCCCTTATGTTACCACCTGGGAATTATTTAACTTACAGAGCCTCACAACTCATAACCTGTAACATCTCACAACTCATAACCTGTAGCGTATATCTCTGAATACACTGGACGGACCATAAGTACTGTAGTTGCGTTTGTTAGTTTATGTTCTTATATTCACAGCTAAGACGATAAACTGCACTGTTGGAACGTTTACAATCTTCTGTTTACAACTCTGAGTCATGGTGACGTTTACTCACGTACGAGTGTTGTGTTTACAGCTAAAGAACAGTCACGTAGAAGAGTATTTATAGTTGTGTTGGTGATGTTTGGATGGTTTCAGTAGCGTTTAACACATATAAAACATCCCATTGTCAAGAAGTTTTATGACGTTGGTTTACTGAGACAGGTTAGCCCTTGGACACAACTAAATGTCAGGCATAACTTTGTCAACACAGACGCAAACACTTCAGTCCGTCTCGTAAATTTTTTTCAGACATTCTTCGCGTCATAAAGAGTGAAGACTGAGTGAACTACAATCTCTTGCACCGGTGTTGCTACCTGTAGCATTATAATTATTCTCGATTCTCTCAAACCGGCAACACAAAAATCAATCATTTGGATTGACAATTAAGAAAATATTACCCTCTCCCACCCCATCCCCACACAAAGGCCAGGACAAGTAATCAACTGCGTCTGGCGTTCTTTTTCAACCGGCAAAGAAACATTTGGGGAAGGGCTTACTTGAAATATACATTCGCTAGATCTACGCCAGACTAATATTCTCCAACTCTGTTCCTCTGTCTCGTACACCAGCGATATATTTGTGTTTATAATGGGACGTCTCTGTCACTGCCTTGTACACCCACGCTCGACTCGGGTTACACCACGCAGGCAATATTTGGCCTTCAAGAGGAGATCATCGCGGGGTCAAATTTACATCCACAAGACACTGATCTGATGATGGGATTATGTGTGGCATTGAGACCAGCGGAGGAGATGTCTGTCATGCTGCTATTATTGCTCTCTCTTTTATACTGTTGTCGATGTTCCTCCTTCTGTTGACGCTCCTGGTGTTACTGTTGTTGCTGTCAGTGTTGCTGGTGTTGTTACTGTTGTTGTTCCTACTGTTAGGATTAGTACTGTTACTTGTGTTACTGTTACTACTGTTGCTCTTGTAGTTTGACCCCGATGAGAATTGCTCGTTGATGTCAATTCTCTGGTCAGCTCCTGTTACCGCCGCTGTTGCTGTTACTGTTGCTACGTCAGTCTTAGTTATCACTCCCGTCTGTCGTTCTTCACATACGTTCCTGTTGTAGTGTTCGTCAGCGTATTTACTGGTGTTCCTGCCTGGCTGACGGCTAGGATGAGATGAATGTTGGGGCCTGTCATGCCTCCTACTCTCGCTCTTCGGTCTTGATGAGAAGGGGGGGAGGGAGGCAGGCAGGAAGGAAGGAAGGAATGAAGGAAGGAATGGAGGCAGGAAGAAAGTGAGGAAGGAAAGGGTGTATTACTAACCGTACCTACCTCTCTTTCTCTCTCTTTTTCTCTGTTTCTTATTCTCTTTCTCTCTACACTGACAGAGAAAGACGATTTAGAGACAGAAGGGGGAGGGGAGGGTGGGAGGGGTAGAGGAAAGGAGGGGGAGGGGAAAAAAGATGGATGAGAGGGGAGGGGAGGGGGGGGGAGGTCTCCTCTCTTCCCTTGAGGTCTCTCTTTACACTCCCTGGCGGCCACGACCCAGACGACCTCCTCTTCCTCCTTCTCTTGCTTATTCTCCTCCTCATCCCCTTCTTCTTCTTCCACCTGCTAAAACCCCTTCCTCTTTTCTGTCTATTCCTCGTTCCCCTCCTCCTCTTCCTTGCCCCTCTCCTCCTCCTCCTCTTCCTTGTCCCCCCTTCTCCTCGCCCCCCTCTTCCTCGCCCCCCCCCTCTTCCTCCCCCTCCCCCCCCCTCTTCCGTCGTGTACACTTCTGGTCTGAGTTCCGTCTTGTTAAGCTAACTGAACACCTTCACGAGCGTCCTGCCGGGAATTTCAAACTTTAAAATTACTCAGATTTTCACTATCTGTCTATCTATCTATCTGTCTATCTATCTATCTGTCTGTCTGTCTGTATGTATCTGTCTATTACACTGTCTGTATCTGTATATCAGTATTTCTATCTGTCGAATTATTTATTTACCTTTCTTTCCCAGCGTATTCATGCACACACAGACAGACAGAGACAGACAGACAGACAGAGACAGACAGACACAAAGGGAGAGAGAGAGATGGAAGATTACAAGCATCAAGAACAGGAAGAAACAAATGACGAACAATTAGGGGTAGGGGAAGGGGGGGGGTAGGGGGGGAAGGGAGAGGAAGAGAAGGAGGAGGGGGAGAGGAAGGAGGAGGGGAGAGGAAGGAGGAGGGGAGAGGAAGGAGGAAGAAAGAGGAAGGAGGAGGAGGAGGAGGAGGAGGGCCACGCACACCTCTTCTGGACACTGCACTTACTAGACGGGAAGGGGGGGGGGGGACAAGTACACATTAAGATATGTTCTACGTTTCGAGTGTGTGTGTGTAGTAATATGACCACTGGACACCAACAGCTCATAAACTGATGAATCTATCTAGCTAAAACACTAAAGGGTTGAAGGTTAATGACCAGCACAAGAACAGAAAACAACTTTAATCCTTCCCGAGAATTTCTAAAGCAAGAATCTAGTCATTTACATTCTTATAGGCAGAGTCTTAAGGCATTACAGAGCGTAGGCATAGTCTTAAGGCATTACAGAGCGTAGGCATAGTCTTAAGGCATTTCAGAGCGTAGGCATAGTCTTAAGGCATTTCAGAGCGTAGGCATAGTCTTAAGGCATTACAGAGCGTAGGCATAGTCTTAAGGCATTACAGAGCATTTAACTCGACACTGGAAAAATACCCACTCACAGGTAACTTTTTGTATGAAGAAAACGGATAATAAGAGCCCTAAGGGGTGACTACTGTCATCTGAATTCCTTTTTCTGGGGGAACTACTTAGTTTTGAGTCTGTTCTTATGTTAGTTTAAGAATGGTTTTGTATGTTGCCTGAAGTAGTTGATGTAGGTAATAATAATAATAATAATAATAATAATAATGATGATGATGATGACACGTATAACCTTACTGACGTCATCCACCTCACCTCTGAACTTTCTGACTTCATAATGATAATAATACCATGGGAGGGGGTGAGGGGTGGGGGTGAGGGAAAAGGGTGAGGGAAGAGGGTGGGGGTGAGGGAAGGGGGTAGGGGAAGAGGGGTGGGGGTGGTTTAGTCAAGGTCAGCCTATTAGAACGAGTGTTATAGGTTGGCGTCATCTGTTATTGGCTCGTGTTGCGAACAGACAGATAAACAGACAAGCAGACAGACAGCCTTACAAACTTGATTGTGGCAATAAAAACTAAATTGACAGAGAGAGAGAGAGAGAGAGAGAGAGAGAGAGAGAGAGAGAGAGAGAGAGAGAGAGAGAATTTTTGCGGTATCTTTCAACATGTCCTTAAACTTTCATTCTCAATACTATTAAACATAGGTCATAATATACGTTCAAATGACTTACTAATCTACAATAACGGGAGACACTATTACCAGTCAGTCAGATGTACTCAAGGGATTAAGTTATCATACACTAAAGCTTAAGGCGCAGCATATATCATACCTCAACCATACATACATACATACATGGAGAAAGGTCTGTCTACATGTGAGAAATCCCTAAAGTAGATCATGGTCGACGCGGCTTTACTGACGATGTGTAATGTAGTGTAAATATCAGGTTTTATATTGCTAGCTTAAGGCCAGTGTGTGTGTGTGTGTGAGAGAGTGTGTGTGTGTGTGTGTGTAGGATGTGATAGTTAGTTAGAGAGAGAGAGAACTCAGGCTGGTGGAAAGTAATAACACTGAACAGCTGTCATGGATAAACAACTGTTGGCTGGTGAGAGCGTGGTGTGTGGTGGGCGTGTGTTTGAGCTTGGCGTGTAGGCTGGGTGTATGTGGGCATGTGGACTGGACAAGGGTATGTTGGAGCTTGGTATGTTGGCTAGACGTGTGGGCTGATGTGGACGTGAGGGCTGGGAGTTTAAGAGGTGTGTGGGTTTGACGTATGGGGTGGAGGGAGTGTGGGTTAGACTCACGGTTCAGAGTGTGGGTTGGGACCATGTATGTGGTGGGGCATGGGTTTTGTTAGTCTTGTTATCATTACTGTATTCTCTGTCGCTTCCTACAACACCTCGTCACCACACGTCTCTCGTCCTAAAAATATCTACGTCATATTATGTAAATCACAAAGGAATAGGGCTGCTTCCTTGACGTCCAATCACCTCCCCATCCAACATCACCTCCCCCCTTTTTTTAGAGAAATAAGTGGTGAAAGAAGATTAGAGGTGGGGAAGGAAGTCATAGTTGAGAAATTGAAGAAATTTAGGAGGAGGTAAGAGAGGGCGGGCTGACTGCCCTGCTGTAGGTTAGCTAAGCTAATGGTGTGTTGGGGTTGTGTCATGGGTTAGTTATTGTCCGTCGGTACAGGCACTAGACATCCTACCCTGTCCCATATATGTGTGTTTTAATGGCCTTATTTCATATTCCGCCGACCCTACTGACGGATGCTGGTCTATTGCCTGGCCGTATTGATCGGGGCTGGTAATGGACCTTTTGAGATTTGGTAACTTTTTAGGAACCATGTATGGTTGTTGTCGTTATCTGGTGGGAGTCTTTGAAGGGGTTCTTGCTCTAATCGTTCTATCTTTTGCCAGACTCTGCTGGCCAGGGTGTGCAGCTGCTGGTTGATGGGTTTTATTCTCAGGTCTCTATGTATCTCGGCTGTGGTTCTGGTGAAGGGGTATCTTTCACCTGTGACGAATCTTAGGGCTTCATTTTGGACCACCTGTAATTTTAATATTTGAGTGGTGCTCTTAAGAGGTACTGCTGGGTAAGTTAATATCGGTGTGATAAATGATGTCACCAGGTGGAGTTTTATTTTCTCAGGAAGCGCTTTAAAGCGGTATGGTTTTCTCAGCTCTCTTCTTGCCTTTTCCTTCCTGGTGTGGACATGATGGGAGTAACCTGTCGTGGATATATGCAGGCCCAGGAGGGTGCCTCTGCTTTTGTATTCTATCTGGGCGTTATTGGTTACTAATGGATGGGTTTTCCTTCTGCATAAGGGTATCACTGTGAATTTCGGGAGACTGGTTTGGATTTTCCATTGTTTTTCGTAGTTATTTACCCTTTCTAATTCCCGCCTGGTGTTGTCGGCCTGTAACGCTCGCGACTTTCTTCGATGTGTTGTTATTTGAGTGATGTCGTCTGCATACATAATATCTTCGTCACCTATTCTAGTGGGAGGCGGGGCGTCACTTGTGTAGATAATATATAGGGTGGGGGAGAGGACACTGCCCTGAGGGACTCCGCTCATGAGTGGGAAGGTCTCTCCTGTGTGTTGTCCCGCCCTCAGTCTGGCATTTCACATCCTCCACCTTCTTCTCGGTCACCCCCCTCCTCCTCTTCTCCTCTCTCTCTCTCTACCCACATCCGTCATCAGCATCTACCCCCCCTTAGTTTTATCAGATTGTTTTAATATCTCCTTTCAGACAATTGGAGGAATGTGAATGAAAGGTCACGACATTAGGCAGGTATCGGCGGTGACACTGATGAGTCATTGGCGTTGTCACTTGTAATAATGGCGCTAAAAACGACACTAATGATGGCACTATTGATGCTACTAATTATGACAAAGATGATGACGTTAGTAATGACACTAGTACTAGCACTGTTAATTTCGGCTTAGTAATGACACGGTTATGACACAATTTAGAGCACTGGTCACGTGGCACCATGTATGGCCCTCCTGTCACTGTTTACATACCGTCACATGCCTGCCCTCACAGCCATGACCCATATGTAGTACACTCACCTCACCTACTGCGTGGTCTGGGGGCGAGAGGTGGGAGGGGCAGGACATGTGGGAGAGGTGGGAGGGGCAGGGCATGTGGGAGAGGTGGGAGGGGCAGGACATGTAGGAGGGGTGGGAGGGGCAGGACATGTAGGAGAGGTGGGAGGGGCAGGACATGTAGGAGAGGTGGGAGGGGCAGGACATGTAGGAGAGGTGGGAGGGGCAGGACATGTAGGAGAGGTGGGAGGGGCAGGGATGCAGGAGAGGTGGGAGGGGCAGGACATGTAGGAGAGGTGGGAGGGGCAGGACATGTGGGAGGGGCAGGACATGTAGGAGAGGTGGGAGGGGCAGGGCATGTAGGAGAGGTGGGAGGGGCAAGACATGTGGCTGGGTTGACATGTCACGTATAGACTCGGTGTATTGACATGGTTTGGTATTACAGGAGTCAGTTACTCAAGGCAGCTGGAACTGTTAACTAAAACGTAATAATAATGACAGGTTCTGCTAAGGTGAACTAGACGTATTGAAGGACTAGCACACGAAAAGTAGTCAGAAATGGGTTGAGTGAGAGAGAGAGAGGTGGGGAGGGTGTAATACATCACCTCAGTCGGGATCACCTCTGACACCTTTAACTTATGGCACCCTCCCACTGACGTCACCGCACAGTGCCACACATCACGGCTAGAGAGGGCCATAACACAGCTAGAGAGGGCCATGATACAGCTAGAGAGGGCCATGACACAGCTAGAGAGGGCCATAACACAGCTAGAGAGGGCCATGATACAGCTAGAGAGGGCCATGACACAGCTAGAGAGGGCCATAACACAGCTAGAGAGGGCCATGTCTCTCTCTCTCTCTCTCTCTCTCTCTCTCTCTCTCTCTGACATCGATCATTCACTTCTTCCTCTTCCTTCCTCGTTCGTTAATTACTGAAGGTTTAATGTAATATTCACTGCTTATCTGGACGAGGAGGTGTGTGTGTGTGTGTGTGTGTGTGTGTGTGTGTCTTAGGTTAGGTTAGTTTTTCTCCCTCGATCTATAAGTTTATATGGGAGTCTCTTGGTTAAAATATATAAGGTTCAATGTAAAAATCCTGTGTGGCTGAGAAAACTAAACAGAATTTAGACTCGAGCATTCATGTGTATATACAGTATTTAAATAACTAAATTAAACAAAGTAGAAACAATGCAGACTTAGGGTTCACTTGACACTCAGCTGTTGTGGTGGTCGGTGGTGAAGACGTCTCAAGTCTAGACACGCCAACACCCCACTGAGGAGGTAAGGAAGGCAACACAACCTCCAACATGAGACACTGGGAGAGCAAGAACACTACGAGGTCATCACGGAGAACATGAACAGCTGAAAACTAGACTGACGCATACCAGATCAAATGTTGGGAGACACGTCAGTTAACACGTCAACGAATAACAGAAAATTCGTGATAACTGCAGCAAAGAGTAATGGGGTGAATGTAAAACGAAGTAGAGAGATATTATAGCCACATTAGTCACTATTCATAACCATAAAACGAGTATTAGATCCATAAATTTACAGGTATAACTTTAATATAAATGATATATAATGCTTGGGGCAAGGACTCTGTGCAGTATGTTCCTTCCTTCCCCCCTCGCTTCTCCAGCACCTCCCCTTTCACCAGCACCTCCCCCCCTTTCTCCAGCACCTCTCCCCTTCCCCAACACTTCTCCCCTTCTCCAACACCTCTTCCTCTCAACACTTTTCTCAGTATCAATACCATCACATTCCTCTCCCTCACTAACCTAACCTAACCTAACCTAACTCTTGTCCTTTCTGAGTTCTGACACCAAAACACAGAGGTGCTCTACGAAAGGAGAGAGAGAGAGAGAGAGAGAGAGAGAGAGAGAGAGAGAGAGAGAGGCATATTTATTACGCTTGAAAGACAAACAGGGAACCAACACCTGTTCCCCCACCTCGCTCCCGCTTCACGACCCTGGCAGATATCTCTCTCTCTCTCTCTCTCTCTCTCTCTCTCTCTCTCTCTCTCTCTCTCTCTCTAATCCACCATCATCCGATTCTTCATTGAGTCATTATTTATTTTTTATTTATTTTTTTTTTTACATTTGATTTCTTTCGTCTTGAGGATCAACTGTGATCAGAATGGAAATGTTAAATTATTATTATTTTTATTAGAATTGTATTATTATTATCATTATTTATATTACTACTACTACTATCCTCATTGTTAATATCACCCTTGATTTAGTATGTGAAGCCCCGAGTAAATAGATATTCAGAGAACTCCCTTGGATTTGAGCACTGGATACCATCTAGAAATACGATTGAATGTCTGTCTGTCTGTCTGTGTGAGTCTAAAATGAACACATCCCGAATGGCCTCAATATCATACTGAAACTCTACGGTGATTACTTATCATCGTTTAAAAGGACCACAAAATATTGACGTTCGTGGATCATGTGACTTTGAATCCGACTTACTAGACAAAAATCCTCAGCCTTAAAGGGACAGACGAGTTGTGAGTCTAGTGTTGGTTTATTGGATGCTACACACACACACACACGCACACACACACCTCCTCCCTGCCCCCGAGTCAGTAAACAAACAAGGAAGAGAGAGAGAGAGAGAGTACCCTACGTCAACACACCCACTAAGAACTCTCCTGCTCGTGTGATCATCCCAGGTCTCTAAGCGTGTCCCTCCTGCTGCCTCGTCGGCCCAGAGCACTAAAGAATGTTCCCCCGAAATGGTTCAAGGTGATTGGATATTTACGTCTTCACACAGAGACCAGATTCATAAAGAAATTCATACGTGTTTTTTCTTCTCTTTTATCTGGAGTAAGTGAGAGAATTTTATACAGTGACTTGAGAATGTTTGGTTAGGTTAGGTTAGGTTGGGTTTGGTTGGGTTAGGTTGGGTTAAAGTAGTTTTTATTGATAGATATTATGTACTGTACGAGTATACATCTTATCTAAATCACTTTCCCCCTTCCTGCAAATTTTCCTTCCCCTTTTTCCTTCTTGCTCCTTCCTCTTCCCCCCCCTCCTTCCTCTAACCCCCTTCTCCTTCCCCTCTCCTCCGTCTCATTCCCCCTCCTACGCTCCCTGTCACCAGTATTCCTCCTTCCTTCTTACCCCCTCCCCCCCTCCCCCCTCCCTCTCAACCAGCTGATAAACCACTTCAGTTACCTCCACCGGATGTCGCCCACACCACTCCTCCGCCCCCTCCCTCCCTCTCACTCATACTCTCCCTCCCTCTCACTCATACTCTCCCTCCCTCTCACTCATACTCTCCCTCCCTCTCACTTCCTTCCCCATATTCTCCCTCCCTCTCACTTCCTCCCCCATACTCTCCCTCCCCCTCACTTCCTCCCCCATACTCTCCCTCCCTCTCACTTCCTCCCCCATACTCTCCCTCCCTCTCACTTCCTCCCCCATACTCTCCCTCCCCCTCACTTCCTCCCCCATACTCTCCCTCCCTCTCACTTCCTCCCCCATACTCTCCCTCCCTCTCACTTCCTCCCCCATACTCTCCCTCCCTCTCACTTCCTCCCCCATACTCTCCCTCCCTCTCACTTCCTCCCCCATACTCTCCCTCCCTTTCACTTCCTCCCCCATACTCTCCCTCCCCCTCACTTCCTCCCCCATACTCTCCCTCCCTCTCACTTCCTCCCCCATACTCTCCCTCCCTCTCACTTCCTCCCCCATACTCTCCCTCCCTCTCACTTCCTCCCCCATACTCTCCCTCCCTCTCACTTCCTCCCCCGTACTCTCCCTCCCTTTCACTTCCTCCCCCATACTCTCCCTCCCTCTCACTTCCTCCCCCATACTCTCCCTCCCTCTCACTTCCTCCCCCATACTCTCCCTCCCTCTCACTTCCTCCCCCATACTCTCCCTCCCTCTCACTTCCTCCCCCATACTCCCCCTCCCTCTCACTTCCTCCCCCATACTCTCCTTCCCTCTCACTTCCTCCCCCATACTCTCCCTCCCTCTCACTTCCTCCCCCATACTCTCCTTCCCTCTCACTTCCTCCCCCATACTCTCCCTCCCTCTCACTTCCTCCCCCATACTCTCCCTCCCTCTCACTTCCTCCCCCATACTCTCCCTCCCTCTCACTTTAATTCCGAATGTAAACTTCTAATTCTAATAAGTGAAATAATTCTGAATATCCTAATTCTAATAATAATAATCTTAATTAAAATTCTTATACTAATTTTAACACAAATTCTAATTCAAATAATTCTAATTCTAAATATTTATTGCTACAACTATACACGAAACTTTAGTGAAGTTAATTGAAAAACATTTAATTATTCCTGTTAAGCCTTAGTAATGTCCCTGACTGATCAACGCTTGAGCGGGTCCATAACAGTACGCTTGAGAGGGTCCATAACATGTACACTTGAGTGGGTCCATAACATGTACACTTGAGTGGGTCCATAACATGTACACTTGAGTGGGTCCATAACATGTACGCTTGAGTGGGTCCATAACATGTACGCTTGAGTGGGTCCATAACATGTACGCTTGAGAGGGTCCATAACATGTACACTTGAGTGGGTCCATAACATGTACACTTGAGTGGGTCCATAACATGTACACTTGAGTGGGTCCATAACATGTACGCTTGAGTGGGTCCATAACATGTACACTTGAGTGGGTCCATAACATGTACACTTGAGTGGGTCCATAACATGTACGCTTGAGTGGGTCCATAACATGTACGCTTGAGTGGGTCCATAACATGTACGCTTGAGTGGATTTTTACATGTACTATATGGAACTTTAACGCTTGAGTGAAGACGTTGACGCTACGTTTGAATAAGTGCATTGAACTCGCAGCTGAAGGAATAAAATTATCTTAAGCTTGAGTGAACATGGGAAAGATTACGCTTGAGTGAATGACTAAAACGTGGATTAAGTATTATGTTTTGAGTGAGAGTTTTGAGTAATCCTGATCTTGTCGTGTTTGCTAATATTTATTCCATACTTTATTTTTCTGTCTGTCTGTCTGCCTGTCTGTCTGTCTGTCTGTCTGTACGTACCTGTATCGTCGTTTTTACCTGTAATTGTGTTTATACCTGCACTTCATTACGCCCCTGTATTCCTAGTTGTATCGCTCTTGTATCGTTACCTGTACCCGTAACTACCTGAAATTGCTGTACCGTTACCTGTTTTTGTAGTCACATTTGTACCTGCATCCTTACTTGTTCTTGTACCCGTAAATATTCTTGTATCCGTATTATTTTTTTTAATTGTTTCTCTCGATTTTAAGTCAATAATATTAAGGTAAATCTATTTTCATCTTCTTCAGTATATACAATGTTCACTCGTGTCAACATGGTCTCAGTATGTATGTACGTATGTATGTATGTATGATTGGCCACCTCTCTATCCCATACAGCTTATGTTACAAGGCTTATCTAACACTCACTCAAGCGTATATCTTCTGAGCACTGACAGAGTAAGCGCTTGAGGCAGTTCTCTTACACACAAACCAGAAGACCCTTTTTATTTTACGCTCTATACAGTATATATGTATGCTTGTATTTTTGTCTGTATATGTATATGTATGTTTGTGTCTACGTGTACGTGGATATATGTATGTATGTTGTATGTGTGGATTTTAAACAAGAGAATAAACTTTTTATATTACAAGTGAGTCTCGGGAAGCGTCACTGACATGTAAACAAAGATATCTGAGGGGGCCTACAAGCCTACACCATTAATGACGAATAACAAGACGAGGACAACTAACTTATATGAACTTAACCAAAACTGACGTAATTTAACTTAACCTTACTTAACTTAACCAAATCTAACTTTTAACCTGTCTTAACCAAAGCAACATGATCTATCTTAACTTGAGGAAGTCAAATACAGAACACTGAGAGAGAGAGAGAGAGGGAGGCCGTTCAATCTGTTACATAACCTCGTTGGTCTCCTTCGGTTTCGCCATTGAACAGTTGTGAACAATGTGAACGTACAAAGAGGAAAGACGAAAGAGAAAAATTAAAACCAGAGTGTGTCATGTGTGTCAGCTGTGTCCATGAACACAATATTAGGGCTAGAGGAAAGAGTCAGTGGTTATGGAAACACCAGCTGCTATACTATATTCAGCGACCAAAAGATGGAATGGATAACACTCATTTGTTGTGGTGTTGATTGAATTATTGTTTGGAATCTATGTAACATAAGTTTTTTTTTTCCTTTATGGATATAGAATTGATTCGTCTCTTTTGTTAATTTCTCTATCATCAACAAGAGAACGTGGATTGGTTTTATAACTCTCTCTCTCTCTCCCTCCCTCCCTCTCTCTCGCTCATTCTTTACGTATTTTTGTTCTCTTGTCAGCCACTATAAGAATTCATCATCATTATTTTCCGCTTTCGTCCTCTTTTCTGCTGTCCATCCCTTCCAACACCCTTCACTGCCCCACCCTAACTCCTCCACCATCACCCCTCCCACCCTAACTCCTCGACCATCACCCCTCCCACCCTAACTCCTCCACCATCACCCCTCCCACCCTAACTCCTCCACCCTAACTCCTCCACCATCACCCCTCCCTCGTCTCAGCCTCCCTCCCACACCCTGGGTCGGGCCGCACGTGCACCTCTGAATCATGGCCAAACTTACCAGACATCCTCCAGTGCCACAGTCCCCTTGTTATCCTTGTGTCTCTTCCCACGTTCTTCTTCTCCCTGTCATCACATCACGTCTTCTGCAGGGCGTCTAGAAAAAACGAGAAGGAAGGTTTTGGAGGACAGAGTGGAGCTGAATCTTATGTATTTGGAGGTCTTGGCTGAGGGGTAGGTCAGCTGGCCTACTACAGGATGTCCAGAGGAGAGAAGTTGTGTTTTAGGAGACATGCAGGATGTACCAGATCCTACGTGAGGGTGTGGCTTAGAGCTTGGAGGTCATGTGGTTAGTGGGAGTAATGATGAGCTGCCTCCTGTAGGGCGTGTTAAAGGAAACACAACAGGGCCGACCATTCGTATATAAAGGGGAAGCTGGTACATCAGTGTGTGGGCTGAAGACTATACAAACACGAGACACATCGAGGCCATCACACTACAGCTACTTCCCTGACACTCACGTTCAGAACCACATTCCGAGACTCACAGGGTCGTGAAACTTATACGGGGCTTAAAGTGAAGTGAATCTGATGATGGCAAGGCATTAAGAGACACGAGATTACACATGACACAGACCACAACATATCTTCCTTGATTCCCACCGAAAGTTTTGTTTATAACTACTGAACCTATTGCGTTGATCACCTAGGAAAATCCATGAATAGTAATTACCTCAAATATAGCTACAATAATAACCACATGTTCAACAAGTTCACTAACTACGTGTGTTTTCATCTGGACCCCTGAGAGCGCCTTCCCACAACCCGATGCCCTCGCTGTAACATGACAAGTGTGTTGACAAATATAGCCGCAACGAGATGGTATCTTACTGGATACCATAGAGGATTTAGTTTTGATAACCATGGTATCCCTGGAGGTCAATAGTTGAAGGGCCAGGGGCTTTAGGACTGGGAGGAGGAGGAGGGGGTAACAAGAGGGCGTGACAGACTGGAGGTGTCCAAGACGCAGCTGCTCCATCATCAACCGCTTCATTGTCTCCCGCCTGTTGCTGTTGTTCCCTGCTTGTATCTCTAGCTGTCTCCCTGCTTGTATCTCCAGCTGTCTCCCTGTCTCCCTGCTTGTATCTCTAACTGTCTTCCTGTCTCTCTCTCTCACTCCGGATGCGTCACTAGTTGTTTCTCTGTCTCTCTGGTGTGTCTGTGTTTGATTATCTCTCTCGGCTGTTTCTCAAGCTGTAGTTCTCTTCTTCATGCTGCACTATCTCCTCTCTGTCATTCTCCCCATCTCGTCTCTCTCTCTCTCTCTCTCTCTCTCTCTCTCTCTCTCTCTCTCTCTCTCTCTCTCTTGCGTCCTCTTAATTTCTCTTTCATAAATCTCCATCTTTTATTTTTTGCTACTTTACAATTATTAATGATGACGATGATGATGATGATGATGATGATGCTGCGAATAATGATATGATGATAATGATAATGATAATAATACCGATAATGACTTAACGACAAAATAGTGAAGATTGAAGAATTTGAGTAGCCAAAGAAAGGGATATAAGAGAGAAACAGATAATAAATATAGAAGATACTCCAAGAAGATGATGATGATGAGGAATGATGAAAACAATCATGGATAATGACCTTAACCTTATTACGTCACTTTAGGGTCAAGGGCGATAATAATGTGGAGAAGAAGAAGAAGAAGAAGAAGACGAAGAAGAAGAAGAGAAGGAAGAAGAAGAAGAAGAAGACGAAGAAGAAGAGAGAAGGAAGAAGAAGAAGAGAGAAGGAAGAAGAAGAAGACTCATTATCCTCTTTTCAGTTACCAGAATATTTAACCTTTGCGAAAGATGATTTAAACTACAACCCTTTGAGACAGACAGACAGACATAACAAGAGGAACAAGACAGACAGACAGACATAACAAGAGGAACAAGACAGACAGACAGACAGACATAACAAGAGGAACAAGACAGACAGACAGACATACATAACAAGAGGAACAAGACAGACATAACAAGAGGAACAAGACAGACATAGTTGAGACATGAGGTAGGAGGTTCTAGTCTAGCCAATGCGTCTCTTCCAGTACTCAAGGGGTTAAATCACAGTACTCAAGGGGTTAAATCACAGTAGTCGAGGGGTTAAATCACAATACTCAAGGGGTTAAATCACAGTTCTCAAGGGGTTAAATCACAGTACTGAAGGGGTTAAATCACAGTACTCAAGGGGATAAATCACAGTACTCAAGAGGTTAAATCACAGTACTCAAGGGGTTAAATCACAGTACTCAAGAGGTTAAATCACAGTAGTCGAGGGGTTAAATCACAATACTCAAGGGGTTAAATCACAGTTCTCAAGGGGTTAAATCACAGTACTCAAGGGGTTAAATCACAGAACTCAAGGGGTTAAATCACAGTACTCAAGGGGTTAAATCACATTACTCAAGGGGTTAAATCACATTACTCAAGGGGTTAAATCACAGTACTCAAGGGGTTAAATTACAGTACTCAATGGGTTAAATCACAGTTACATGGTGGTGTTCGTGTGTGCTAGTGATACTGTTTTGTAATATCTCCTACCAGGAATTACATCTGTATCTGTAGTTCTACCTGCACCCGTACCTGTACCCGTACCCGTACTTGCACCATACAGGTATTATTACAGACTTACGTTAGCATGGTAATAACTTTTCAGTCCTCGTATTTGTAATTGATTCCTGTACCTTTGTTGTTGTTTCTTATTTAAGTGATCAGATAAATTGGTAGGGAGGAGGAGGACGGGGGGTAGGGAGGAGTCGAGGAGGAGGAGCCGAGGAGGAGTGGGGGGTGGGGTGGGGGGGTGGGGGGGCAGCCGTCCAAGCCACAGACCTCGACACTTGAGACACAACAAGACACAGATTTCCTGAGGGTGAATCTTAAGTAGCGGATGAGACCAAGACTTGAGTCAACACGGTCATGGTGGTGTTAGCCAATGAGAGGTCGTGTTTCAGAATGGTTGTGGTTCGGCAGCCAATGATGAGCTTTGTATCAATGTGGTATATGTTGATAGCCAATGGGAGGTGCAGTCAATAACAGATTCTGTGTCAATGTGTTTGTTTTCAGCCAATGGTAGCTCTTATTTCAAGGTCATCATGATGCTAGCCAATGATAGCTCCTGGCAATTGCTGTGGTGGCCAATGGTAGGATTTATTTCAAAGTTGTCATGCTGTCAACCAACCACTCGCCACGCCTCAGACGGTTCATGGTTGGGGCTGTCATTTTTATCCACTCGCGTGAGGTAATTTCAAAGTAACACCAACAAAATATTCAAAGTAGCCAGAGCGACTGAGTAAATAAGTTCACCTGGTTCATAGTTTTCCCACCAGGCGTCTAAGAAAGTTTATTGAGCACCCCTCTGTATCATGTCCAAGGTAAAAGTAAGAAGAATTAAAAGTGACCAATAGGGAAGCAGAAGGGATTCATGAAGGCTTTGTTACATGATGAATGGACGAGTGTGTCTGAGGGGCCGTCTGTCGTGTTAGTAAGTTAGGTGAAGTGAAGTCAGGATAATTGTGGTAAGCTCCTAATAATGTCAAGTGCCAAGGCTATCTCTAGGAGGAGGTGATGTCTGTCAGGTGATGGTGATGGCTGGAGAGGGGGAGGAGGGGGTCCTGTAGGAGGAGGTATCACGACATACTCGGATATAGTGAGGGGGGGGGGATGGGGGAGGGGTATAAGAGTTAGGAACGCAGTCAGGTTCATGTTGACCTATACTCAACGCTCCTACGTCTCCTTGACCACGGTGCCATCCTAACGAGGTTAATTCCCTCCTTTTCTGAGATGTGACAGAAAAACATTTATGTATACAGTTATTCATAATAATAATATACATATAATGGTTGCCCCACGTGTAGCGAGGATGGCCGGCCCAAGGGCCACCTAGGCGTGAATTTGTTTAAGGTGTAGAAGCTGTCGCCAACACAACAATCACACCCTGAGTTAACGAACTGCATGACCCAGTTTCAAGGAAAAGTTCGAGAAGACCGGACAACTCGCCAAGTACACTGGCTAACCATTACCCCGGAACACGATTAACATCCAGGTCCCCAATTACTGCTGGGTAGACAGAGGGATGTGGCGTAAAGAAAAAAATTGCCCATAGTTTCACGTTGCCTGGGGATTGTACCCGGGTCCGCTCGCCTGCAAGGCAAGCATGCTGACCATTACACTACAGGTCGCCATACATATATCCATGAATCCGACTGATGGTATGGGAGATTTCAATTTTTTTTAGTGTTTTGTGATAGATGGAGGAAGAAGCTTAGTGGTAGTAGTGAGGTAGTAAGTGGTGGTAGTGGTGGTGGGAGAGCACTGTGAATCACATTAGACACAGAGTCACATAAACAAACCAACTCATCCCCTGGGGGCTGATCTATTGAGCAGTCTCCCCTTCCCCTCCTGTCTACCTCTCCTCCCTTCCCTACCCCTCTCCCTATTCTCTCACAGTGTTGTGGTTCATCCTTGTCCCAGTCAATAGACCATGGAAGGAATTCATGGAACTGTCTCAAGAGAGAGAGAGAGAGAGAGAGAGATTCTGTTTTCCTTGAACGTGTATTGATATCAAGGAGAAATAATGATGATCTTTTGTCCTCGTGTTGAAAAGATATAAGTAGGTCGCCCCGATTCATGTCTTATTTAAAAATATTACCACAAATATGTTTAGTTATATATTATAAATACCATTAACTCTGATGTGTGTGTGTGTGTGTTTTGTCTAGTTTACGAACGTCAAGGAAACCTCACAGAGCGAGAGGAAAATATCGTTCAATTGAGTGTATCATGAGAATCCCTTAACTAATCTATTGTTTCACTGTTAATTCTTCTTAGTCCCTCTCCCTCTATTCCACTTTCGTAGTATTATCCGTTAACTCTTGTCTCTCTTGTTTCGCTTACGCCAACAGCTGTTTTCACTAAGCTATGATGTCAGAAATTTAATTGTTTCTGGAAAAAACATGTTTGCGTTTAGTCAAGAGATGATGTAACCAAACAAAAGAGGTTGTTTTGGGAGCTAAAATTGCTAGAAAATCAGTTTAGTTTGTTTTCATAACGCAGCTGTTCTGGGGGAGGGTCACTGCAGGCTTCGTAGCCTTCCTATTTCATTATACTCTAAGTTAATCTCATAGGTAAAAAATTAAATCCGATTTTATCTAAATACTAAGAAAATTTCAAGTACAATGCAAAATTATCCATTAATAGTTGTTAGAGAAAGAATTATATGAAAAAAGAAGAAAAAAATTCAACCAACATGAAAAAGTCCCACTGAAGGGTTGGCACCGCTGAGTAACGCGACCCCCTCATGTGTCAAGACGTAAACAAGGAACTGGGTCTCTATGGACCAGATTTTTAGGACCACGTCAAGCAAATTAACACAGACTCAAGTGGCCACGTTTGTTTTACTTATTATTACTTATCTTTAACTCGACAATATTTAACTACCTCGAGAGATAGAAAAACATTATTTTATGATGTCGTAAAACGTAAAAAATAAAATAAAAAATATAAAACATGTCTACTGTCTTACGTTTTCTTATAGGTTTATTGGTTATACTTCCGGCTGTCAGAGATGATTTTAATTATTGGTCTCGTATCTGTCTTTATTTTGCAAAGTACAAAAAAATAAAAAAAACAGAAGAACGTGGATATCTTCGCTTAGAACATTGTTCATAGTGGTGATGTAAAAGAACATGTGTGTCGTGAGGTATGAAAAAAGTTTGGTGTTGTAAAAATGTCAAGTTCACTTGAGCACTGTGTTTGTTCTTATCCCAGGACAGTTTTATTAAAGGAAAGCACGCGATAGTGGAGAGAGAGAGAGAGAGAGAGAGAGACTCAACTATGGGGGCGGTGAGAAATCCTTTAAGTCGAAGGGTCAAAGAATATCTTCCTCGGTGAGACACAAGCTGAGGGACACATTAGTCTGGTTAAGATCAGTGTCAGCAGGACCCATACAGTTACCAAATACTTGTACTGTGTTGGTAAGGCTCGACTACTACATCAAACAAAGCTAAATATGATGTTACCATTTTACAAGGTTTATGTTAGTCGACATGTTTCTGTAGGGTGGTGGCTGTGATTACACTTTATCCTTCTGAAATAGTTAATATTAAAGTAACCAATATGGAGCTTCACTTAACATGTGCTCCTATCTTAGAAGCTTGACAGATACGACACACTCATTACGTTATTTAATTACATTCATATAATTTAAAAGTGATTGAAGGAACCATTAATGATAATTCTAATCAAACTGTATCCAGCCGGTGTGGAAGAATACATATTTTTGCACTACCTTTCAGTTTATTTGGAACAGTTCAAAACTTGAAACTATTAAGTATTATTCGAATCAGTTTCATAAAAAAGAATATTATTGAAACAATCCTCGAGACACACTTCACAACAGTTAGACTAAGTGTATCTGTACAAACGTTTTATAAGAATATGTAAGTCAATAGGGTATATATTAATGACACTGATAATATGTCAATATATACACGGTAACAGTATCGAAAACGGAATGCCGTACTGCTAGTAGACTGCTTGAGAGCTTCATGGGTTACCGTAAGACGCCACTGTACACGTCCTTCAACTTGATGTTACTATGTTAACTACCTTGTTGGATTAAATATGTGACACTGTTGGTTTCATGTGTGTGATTGACCTGGATAATTTAATATGATTAAGTAGTGTGGTGATCTGTCCAAGAAATCTAATGGACTGTCGATTTATAATGAGATGGTGGCCAAGGTTATGAGGCAGTGGTTTAATGCCAAATATTGTCTATATATTATGACTTTCCGTGGGAGTAAAGTGCTAAAAGGGATACTACCATCAGTTGGGCTGACCATTCACGCCCATCAAACTGGAAAAAATCAAAGCTTGTGAGTTTTAGTTGAATTCATAATTTGCATTAATCACGGTATCCTGTAGTGGTAAACCAACGAGTGAACATTACTTTTATCTTACAGTACAGTGCAGTACCTAGCAAGAGTAGCGCGGCTCTATAGCCTGTTCAGAAAATGTATAAGAAAATGCAACTATTAAATGTGGGTTTTTCTAACTGCGGTAAAAGTTGTGTAAAGCATAAAACAAATAGCTAACCAATTACTGAGAACTGGGACCCCTTTACCTACTGCTGGGTAGCGTGTGCTTTACTACTACTATAATAATAATACTATTGATAATAATAGTAAAAAATAACTTATAATTACCCGGCTTGGTCCGGGTGGGGGAGAGATAGTGTACCATTACTCATTCCCAGACACCATCACCTCCCTACTGAATTACAGCTTTGTCTTCATAAACGTGGACACGCACACACACATACACACACACACCACTGTTATACATATCTCGTAATTTTTATTTGTTGATGCAATTGTGTAATTACCAATCTTCTTACACACTTAAGGACTTCAGTTGTTAAAGCTTAGTAATAACATTATAATAACAAATAATAATAATAATATATTTCAAGGTTTATGAAAAACACAGTAACCAGAAACTCCAAATATACAAAGAACAAGTGACAAGGAGGAGTGAGCCATTTAACAAAAGCTTTCAGCGTAGATACAATATACCGAAGATGAAACAATGAACATACCTGTGTGTTGCTGTATGTGCAGGTATGTGTGTATACAAGAACGTGTTTGTTTTTATGTATGTATTTGTCTACCTATCAAGGGAGAGGAGAGGTGGGTGTGGGGGGGGGGGGGGGGTGTTAAGAAGGGATTCAGTTCCCTAAACCTTTTTGGACTCGGATATTGTTTTTTTTTTTTTTTTTTTTTTTTACTTTCCGTCCAAATTAAATTACTACGAGGGGTAAAAATCCTTCGTCTGTTTCAAGAGGTAAACCAAATTAAATCTTTATCTACATAAAATTTGAATAAACTAAGTAAAGGAAAAAATTATGCCTTTGATGTTTTTTATATAGTTACTAGTTTTTATTAAAAGATTATAGGAAGAGACAAAATGAGGATAGATTGGAAGAGAGGAAGAAATGAGGGGAGATAGAAGTGAAAGTAAAAAAGAAAGAATAGGAAAGAGGGAAAGAAGAAAAATAAGAAGAAAGGGAAAGAACAAAGCAAATTAAAAGAATTAAATCAAGAAGAATATTAAAAAAATCCCTCGGAGTTAAATTTATATCCTGGGTCTGCTAGTAGCTCTTACGAAAGGCTTGGAAGATCGTTGTTGGCAGAAGCCTGAGAGCAAATGGCGGGATGGGAAGGAGAAAGAGGTGTAGATGGGAGGGAAGAGTTGAAATAAGGGAAGGATAAATTAGAGATGAAGGAAGGTAGAAGAGAGGAAGGCATGTATGGGAAGAGAAGGATGGGATAGGGCAGAGGGGAAGAGAGAGAGAGGATGGAGGGAGGGAAGGGAAGGTGAGGGGGGGGGGGGGAACCTACATACAGACACAACTGAACAAAGATTCCCTTTACTTGAGTTAACAGAAGAGTCAACGGTTAACGGGAGCAACAGGAGAGAGATGTTAAGGAGAAAAAACAGGTTAATCTGCCCTTAGAGCCCATCACTGGAGCCTAAAGCACGCCCCGGGGAAGCAGGCAACAACACCTTTTTTTCCCCAGTATTATCAACAAACTTAGTGACGTTGTAATTCATCCTGTATAAAAAAAATATGTAATTGCTGTCTGGGGATGTGAAAGAGTGTTGTTTACATTGTTCAGGTCATTACAAGATTGCCACCAGATGTTTGGAGGGTGGAGAGAGTGTAGGCGGAGTTATGTAAGGATAGAAGGAATGTAGGAGAGAGAGAGAAGAATAATAATCACTAGAAAGAGAAAAACAGAAGAAAAATATCAATGTTTATGTTCTTGGTGTTGTTGTAAGGGGTAGTTTTGACTGAGCTGCGCCCGCATGACGTGTTGTAAGGAAGGGGGATAGAGCGTGTGTTCTCTTTGTAATGTAACTTGTAATGTCATCGTATGGACAGCATATTGTCCTCAATGCATTAGAAACCTTCTGCTATGTTCCGTGGTGATACAGTGCTGAGCCTAGCCTTCTAAGTCCCAATATTTATACCTAGCACAGTGACAGGAAGGGGACATGAATCCTTAATGTCTTGCTCACGACGAGGCTCTGCCAATGTTGAGTGCAGTAGCTACAATGATAATCGTTAATTATATGCAAAGTACTTAGTTGTCTTCTCCAAAAACAATCTAACCTTCACGGTGGTCAGCCTTGTTCTGATCGCCAAGCACGGCACGGCACGGACCTCGGTTACGGTAGAGTTACCCAGAAAACCCGCTGGGACTCGGTACCTCTGGACACGTATTGTCAGTTCAAATTTATAAGTCTGTTGACAGACTCTGAGCTATTTGTAAAACAGTTACAATAAAATCTTAATTAATCTACAAAAAGCTAATTCACCTGAGTTGAAAGTAACTCTCGCATGCGAGTTAGCTCGTCTCGATCCGGGCAACAAACTGTCGTCCAAGTACTGTACTGTACGTTCATCAGACCAATTAATAGTAGTAATAACCCGTCGCCATTATTTATACATTTATATAAGTGAATTAAGGATTATATAAAACATATTAAGAAATCCATAAATTATGCCTGACAAGAACAATCAATAATGAATTACTACAGAAGCAAATATCAGCGTATACAAACACGCTATACAGCTACTGGGTTCAAATTGTCAATTAAAATATTCACAAGTCACAATATTCTAGTTGAAAATATACCCAAAAGATTTCCACGGTGTATCAGTCATGTTGTGAGAGTATAATTCAATATTTGTGTGCAGTAGAGCCCATTGTTTGCTGTTTACATTGTGTTAACATGTTGAGTAACCTTTTTTGTTTACGTTACAGAGGGGGGCAGCCTGTTGGAGGTGGTGGGCATGGCGGGGCAGCCGCTGGGTGTAGTGGAGACGAGGGGGATGTGCGACAGCCGTCCCGGTGACCCAGGGGAACCTGACATGGCCTACAAGATCACCAAGCAAGCCGTCCTCACTGTTCCGACCGCCAACCTCTTTCCTAGTGAGTTTCTTTTCTATCATCACCAAGATCCAGCCTTATAAGAGTCATTAAAACGATCTTCCTCACTGTTAACACCTCGCCTGGTGAGTCTACACCTCGCCTGGTGAGTCTACACCTTGCCTGGCGAGTCTACACCTCGTCTGGTGAGACCATATCCAGAGGAAAGTAAATCCTTCAATTTACATGTCAAAGAAAATATCACCTTATCACCTTGTACTGAACTTGATTACTCATAAAATTCATTATTATTTTTTTATCTGTCGAAAACTCATACATTTTGAAGACCTTACACCTGAAGAACTCATAAAACAACCACCCAGTGATGTGATACTCTCATAAACTCACTCACGCTCACTATGTCTTTCTCCATCAACCACACCAGTTGAATTCCCCGAAGACTTCAGTATCATGGTGACGCTCAGACCGAAACAGGGGTCGACTTCGGTTCTCTTCGGACTGTACTCGGACTCGGGCGACGACCAGCTCCTGGTGGAAGTGGGCGACACCATCAAGCTCTTCTACCAGGACGCCCACGGTAACCCTGAAGACGGAAACACACTAGAATTCGGCGCAGCAATCAATGACGGAAAGTGAGTGAGATCCCCAACGGTGTGTTTTTGGAGCCTCAACTGTTTCCTTTTTTTTTATTTATACGTCTTGGGAGAAGCGGGAGGAAGGGGGAAAAGGAAAACAAATATGTCAAGCTTTCTGTTCCTCAGTTAGACAGATGGACGGATAGATCGTTAAATGAATCAGTTAAAAAACAAATAGTGATGATATAGTTGTATACTTATATATAGGCAAATTTGCATGTATAAGAAGATAGAGATAGATAAGTGTATAACAATTTATATATTTGGGTAGATAGATAAAGATGGCACATAAGTGGAATCATCACTGTTATGTGACAGAGAAGACCAAGGTTCGTACCCAGGCCAGATACTACTCTCTTACACTGTGTGGCAGACAGTCCCGGGTGTCGTGGGCAGCTGTTGCTCTTGAACCATCAGACTCCCCGTTGTCCTGCTGCAGTCAGTCACACTCACCACTCACTAGGGAGGTCAACCAACTTATTAACTCTTCAGCCTTGCTACGCCGCACCTTCTGAGGCTCCCACTATACCAGCAGAGCTTGGCTTATCTTCTGCTGCTTCAAGTTTGGTGTCTCGTGACGCTAATTGGTTTTCATGTTGACCAAGAAGTTTTGCACTTAAGGTTATTTATATATACATGGGTCTTTCCTTCAAATAATATTGAGAAGAAAATGATGCACTACTACTACTACTCTTTGTGGTCTCCGATCTCCACTTATGGCCATACCATCTCCACACATTTTATTACCTAACTATCCTAATACTAAAGCAACAGCCCTAGCTGAGTTAGTTAAGCTACAGATCCTTGTGGCATTCGGTGACTTTTGCCTCCTAGTCAGTGTCTGCGACTGTTGTTGGATTAGAGGCCGAAGATCTTGTTCCTCTGAGACACAGCAGAGCAGATCTCAGCAAAGAGAATGATAGGCGACTTCTCAACCAGACCACGGCTAGGCTGCTGCTTCTGTTCTGATAACACCTCAGCCAGTCGGGCATAAAATCACTTGGCACTAGGTCCCTTCCCACCCGATGTTGTGAGCACCAGAGTAGCAAAGTTGTCTTGGTCGGTGTTCTGTGTTCTCTCTGCTATGTTCTGTGTTATGCTCTGTTCTTGTCGTTCTCGATTCTCTTGTGTCCAGCCTCTAGAGTCAGTTCATGGTGACATGTGGCTAAGGGTCGAATATCCTGATATTAAAGAATCCACAAACACTGACATCCACACGAGTTACTACTATTAAAGTATATTCACACACACACACACACACACACACACACTAAGTAGCATCGATCAGGTGTATTACTTTATTCCTCTAAGTCTTTTTCATTATCATCTGTTGCTCATCTATATAATGGCTGTCTCACTAGCCATGTTAACTTGTATATATCTGACATTACTGAGACTTTCCTGACATTACTGAGACTTTCCTGACACTACTGAGACTTTCCTGACACTACTGAGACTTTCCTGACACTACTGATACTTTCTTGACACTACTGAGACTCTCCTGACACTACTGAGACTTCCTGACACTGTTTAAGCTTAGTCATCAGATGAAATAAGCTAAGGTGCCTAATCATCAGGTTATAATGCGAACCACAACACGAATCCAAACTGCATTGCCTCTTGCCTTTTCGCTGTTGAGGATGCTGTAAGAGAACTGAACATTCACACTAATCGAGAACCCTCTACTTCCTCTCCTCCCCTCCAGGTGGCATCGGGTAGGTTTGAGCGTGAAGGGCAACAGCGTGACACTCCTGGTAGACTGTCTTACCACCACCAACCTCATCCTGCCTCGGAACTCCCCTTCACACATTTCCAACGCCGGTATCATCCTCCTCGGTCAACAGCTGCTTGAGGAGAAGTATTTCGACGTGAGTAGCATTCCTAAGCCTTCCCTTTCTTCTCTTTAATCTGGTTCTTCTGTTTTTAAGGCCTTCCTCCGGTTCCTCCTCTACCAAGTCTTCCTCCTCTTGTTTGAGTCATCTTTGATCCTCCTTTTTTTCTTCTCCGTCCTTATCAACTCGAGTCCTACTTGAAGTGAAAAAGGTATATGTTCCACCCGGTGTAAGTTGTCTTCGTTTACTTCATTCTCTAATTCACTCTTCTAAGTCACTGTGTCATTGCATTGTCTAATATACGTTCATCTTGGCTCCATCCACAGGGCGACATTCAGCAACTAGACATCGTGTCAGGACCCGAGGCGGCTTACGACCACTGTCAGATCTATATGCCCGATTGTGACCAAGAACTACCCGACCCGCTCCTGCTGGCCTCCTCTACCCAGCTCGAGTATGTCGGCGGCAGCGATGATGAGACAGTGTACTCCTCCAAAGTAACCGCCGAGACCTATACCTCCGTTGACAACTTTACCTCTACCGTGAGTATTTTGAGGCACCAGAACCACTCATTGTCGCGGGTTAATGACATAACTGAGCCTATGGGAGCCAATATGTTTTCACTTTTCTACGAAAAGATAAATTCACTGTTCTGTGGATCGAAAAATTCACTGTTATAGGTCAGATAACTTCAGTGTCTTGTGTGCTGCTATTTTCACTCTCCTTACATGCCGATAAATTCATTACCAAACTGACAAATCATTACACAGTGACTGAGTGTAGCCGGGCAACCATCGTAAACTTCTAACGATATCCCTATGCATTTCAATCATAATAATTAACGCAATTATTTTCAGACTCTCCCTTTCCCTCTATAATTGCACTCACCCGTTGCACACGTAATGTTCAATGCGTTTAAAATCCTATTAAAAATATTTTCTTGCATGACAAAACAAATGTTAACAATAATTTACTAGGGAACAAAAAGGGTGAATAATTTTCTTCTGTTTTCTCACTGTAGGATTATGATGCGGCCGCTGCTGCTAGCTTTCTCCCATCTGGCGTCCTGCGAGGTTATCCAGGACCTCCAGGCCCACCAGGTTTTCCTGGTGAAAAAGGTGACCCCGGCAGGAGCGGCATAGCGGGTACTAACGGCATCTCCGGTCCACCTGGTCACGTCTTCATGATCCCGGTGAGTGACAGGTGTAGGTACAACTACAGCTACAGATACAGCTACAGATACAAGTACAAGTACAGATAAAAGTATAAGTACAGATACAATTATAGATGCAAGTACAGGTGCAAGTACAAGTGCACATACAATCATAAGTATAAATTTAAACACAGGTACAGTTGCAGGTAGGGATGCAAGTACTGATATATACTCAAGTATATATAGGACACCACGCAGTACAAACCGATACTCTAGAATGTTTTATATTATTTATGAGTTTATGTTGTTATAGATGTAGACAAGTCCTCCTCGTGGACGTAAAAATTGACCCCTTCTTCTTCCTCCTCCAGCTGAACCTGCAAGGCAACCAGAAGGGCCCAGACCAGATGCTGGAGCAGTTTCAACAGCAACTGTCCCAACACATGATGGCCATGCAGGGAGTGGCGGGTCCTAGGGGTCTGACCGGCCTCCCGGGACCCGAAGGACCTCAAGGAGAGTCTGGT
Organism: Homarus gammarus; assembly: GCA_958450375.1. Lineage (NCBI taxonomy): Eukaryota > Metazoa > Arthropoda > Malacostraca > Decapoda > Nephropidae > Homarus > Homarus gammarus. The sequence goes on along the minus strand of CAUDMG010003095.1, from coordinate 105,579 downwards.
ATCAAGGGAGAACCTGGAGACATGGGAGAACCGGTGAGTGAGAGAGAGAGAGAGTTGACAAATACACCCCCTTTTTATACACCTTTTCTCTTCCATCGCTACCTACTTTCTTTTCTTTTTCTTTCTCAAGTTCTTTCCCTTTATTTTCTATCTCTTATTTCTTCTCTTAAGTCATCCATTTCCTATCTCCCCTTCCTATTCACTTTTTTTATATTTCTTTCTTTCTCTCTCTCTCTCTTTCTCTCTCTTCTCAATTTTCCCTATTCACGTTTTTCTCCCCTTTCTTTCTCTTTCATTCTTCTCGTTACGCCTCCTATCCCAACCCCTCTTCTCTTCCTACAACCCTTTCCCTCTCATCACACCTCCCCCTTTCTTTTCTATTACTCCTATCCATCTCACATTCCCCCTCTCTCAATCACTCCTAACCCACTCAAATCCCCTCCCCTCTAATCACCTCCCTCCCCTCCACCCTATAGGGCCCGAGAGGTATGAGAGGGCAGCTTGGTCAGATGGGGACAAGAGGTCGAAGAGGCCGTCCAGGAAGGGATGGGGAGCGCGGTCTGTCCGGTAGCCCTGGAGCCAAGGGCGACGTAGGGCTCAGAGGACTACCAGGTCAGTCTCTTTTGGTAACACTGTTTATATATTCTGATAAGACTGTGCATTTCTTCGTATTCTGGCAACACTTTCATATTTGTTTATTCTAGTATCATCATTATTTCCTCACTTTGGTAAGAAATTGTCTCTATTCTGGTACTAATGTTTTAAAATTATATACCAATGTTTATCACAAAATTATAAAATTACACCAAGGATCTAGTTTAAAATGTTGGTAATATTGTTTTGACTCTTTCATTATAGTACGGTAATAATATTCTGGCAACGGTGTTATAATTTTCTCTGTTTTAGTATAACTTGTGGCGACTTTCTTATTGATGACAAAGTTTAGTTGGTTAGGCAGTCCGGTGTACACACACACAATTATCCCCCCCCGACAGGTGTCCAGGTAATTAGATCAGGTACATTTGTTTTCTTGGCTTCTGACCTAACCTGACCCCTACACAGGTATGCCCGGAGAGAAGGGTCATCGAGGAGTGATTGGCATTCCGGGAGAGTCAGGTCTTCCAGGTCACGACGGTATGCCAGGTGAACCCGGAGCTCCAGGTGTCCCAGGTCTACCTGGAGAGATGGTAGGTCATACAGTTTAAAGGTTATTATTATTATTATTATTATTATTATTATTATTATTATTATTATTATTATTATTATTCCTGCATAATATAATCTCTAAAATGTCTTTCAGTAACAAATGAATAGTTTTATAATATAGATAATTATAATGAAACTAAGTATTAATATTTCTTTTACTATTACTCTTTGGTTGATATAAGAGAATGAATATGATTGTTATTTATTTATAAACAAGTCGTCCTCACTGAAGAGCAGCTAACTTTGCTGTTGGTGAATGTGGGCGGTGGCGTTCAGTGCCGGCCTTGTTTACCTAACGGTCAATAGGCTTATAGAACGTAAATTCACTAGTATGAAACACTCTTCCTTCAGGGTCCACGAGGCTTCATCGGCCCTCGAGGTTTCCCTGGCCTCCCTGGACCTCCCGGCATCCCTGGCAGCGAGGGTTCCACCGGGCCCGAAGGTGATGCTGGGCCCCCTGGTCAACCGGGGCCCCCCGGCCAGTCTGGTCCCAACGGGCCTGTCGGTCCCCCGGGACCCCAAGGTCTGCTAGGTCCTCCTGGTCCATCAGTGAGTACCTCGTCTCAAGGGCGCCTCCCACCCTCCGGGGACTGAGCTGCGTCAGGTATCTCTATAAATACTAACGTGTCACTGTATGACTGACTGACTGAGAGAAAAGTTTTAACCTCTCACCACTGACGCAGGTCTAGGCCAGCGTTGTAACTCCTTTATTATCATAGCGAGTCAGTGCAGCGTCTAGCAGTCCTATTTAAGCTTTATCATCATCTTTATTTTGTCTCAGTTATTTGTCATCAGTTGTATTATGATTCCTTTCTTTATTCTATTCCTTATTAAGTTTATTTTCCTCACCTTCTATTATCCCAAGTTTATATATTTAATTCCTCAAGTTTGTTTTAGTTATTATATTTCCTCTTTACCGTCGTCTTTACGGGTTTTTTGTAAATGTTTAGTTTTCGTCTTCATATAATCAAATCAAGACCAATGTTATTCTAGTGTGTTTGTTTAATGACGTCAGCACATGGTTCTCAGCACACCTTGTCCTCTTTGTTGACAGGGTCCCAGAGGTAAGCCCGGCCTACCTGGCCTTGTAGGGGCGGACGGTTTACCTGGCCACCCCGGCAACCCTGGTTCCATCGGTTCTAAGGGAGACAAAGGCCCTATTGGATCCCAGGTACAGTATTACACCTGTATTTTGCATCTTGTGTAACATTTAACACCTGTTTTAGTGTAATGCTTGACACTTGTGCTTCATGTATTACGTAATATTTTATATTCGTATTTTTGTATAATGATTTAACACGTCACATGTATTTTGTAGATCCACAGGTAGCACATAACACCAGTCATTTGATCCACAGGTAACACATAACACCTGTCACATGATCCACAGGTAACACATAACACCTGTCACATGATCCACAGGTAACACATAACACCTGTCACATGATCCACAGGTAACACATAACACCTGTCACATGATCCACAGGTAACACATAACACCTGTCACATGATCCACAGGTAACATATAACACCTGTCACATGATCCAGGGGTAACATATAACCCCTGTACAGTACATGGTGACCCAAATCTCTCACGGCCTCTTCAACAACTTCTTCCCTTAGGGTCCAATTGGGTTCCCGGGTCCTCGTGGAGTGAAGGGTGACCAGGGCAACAGAGGGCTCCAGGGCGAGAAAGGGAACAAGGGAGAACACGGACCCGACGGACCTAAGGGAGATATGGGCATGAAGGGAGATCGAGGAGAGGTCGGCCCTGATGGTCAGATTGGCCTGGAGGGACCTGAAGGACCTAAGGTGAGGAAGGCCTTCAGATTCAGGTTATTATTTTCATTATAAGTATTATATTATACAAATAAACATATTAGTAAAATTTGAATATATAATGCCCAAGTTCCATTAATTTTATGTAAAGTTAGTATATTCAAATATATATTTTATATATCTTTTCTCTGGTTCAGAAGAATACTATTTTCAATATTTAGACTTAACTTTTATGTTTTGTGCTTATACTATATGTGTATATATATGAATTATGTATCAAAACGTGGAAATTAGTGGAATTGAACACACACACACACACACACTCATTTTCCCTTCACTAACACGTATTTTTGCCCAGGGTTTTGAGGGCCCCCGTGGAGAGAGAGGTTCACCAGGCTCCCACGGAGATAAAGGCAAGCTTGGGGTCCCCGGATTCCCAGGCTACCCGGGCCCTCCTGGAGATAAGGGAGGAAAGGGCTCCCCAGGTCTCCACGGGCGACCAGGAGACAAGGGCGAACGAGGTAACCCAGGACTACCAGGCGCACGTGGCGAACAAGGACCGAGAGTGAGTAGAAGACTTTGTTTGTCTCTGTCTCCTGTTATCCTCCCCGAATAGGTCAAAGGAACACTCGCTTACTCACACGACTACAGCACTTCAATGTTCCTTGAGTCTTATTTCTTTTCACATGTACAGAGATAATCCCCTCTTCTAAGTATCTGAAACACGTCTCTTTTTATACCATATACAGTACAGTTGTCTGGTACCGTCCGTCACCATGTCTCTCTCTACCCAGTCCTCGCCTCCACTTGTCATACGCACACGGAAAATTCTTGCTTTATGGTCCAATCCCTTGAAACACTAAAGTGACAATCCTTAAACACTTGGCAAAACGTCGACAACTTTTCCTCATCACACGGAGGGAAAAATGAGGAAAGAATAATTTCCCTTCTGTTATGTCACAGTGAGCAACCCTTCCATTTTTCCTTTGTGGGAATTTTCTGTGAATTTTAAATTTTCTCCAGAAGTAGAATTGTGTTTATTCCTCTCCCTTCCTTTAACTGTTTCTTCTGACTGCCGCTGTTGTCCATCAGGCATTAAACTATTTTATCTTAGATCGGTGTTTGTTGTCTCAGCTGACTCGCATCCCGCCTCAGCTCTGGTCTTCTTTCCTCAGGGCTTCCGTGGATCTCGAGGCCGAAGAGGAAAAACAGGTCTTTCGGGCCCCAAGGGTGATACTGGCCAGCCAGGACCTCCGGGACCTAACGGTGAACAAGGAGGACAGGGTCCTGAAGGACCCCCTGGTTTCGCGGGATCAACAGGTCCTCCAGGTATTGACGGGAAGGACGGCATCGCAGGACCCCCAGGAGAGCGAGGACCTCCAGTGAGTCTTACCACGGGTTGTTGTATAGCCTTCTAGCTCTGACGTCATACTTTGTTGCTTTGATAAATTTGGACGGACTAATATTTTTTGTCAATATATGTGCCTACATCCAATCATGTGTGTGCATCTCTTCATACATACATACATGATTCTGGAAGTATCCTAATTCCTTATTTGACCATGTAGGGTGAACCAGGAAACCAAGGCCCCATTGGACCCCCCGGTGTGGTGGGTCCCGTGGGAACAGCTGGAGAGCCCGGTCCTACAGGAGAACCGGGACCTCCTGGCTCCCCCGGTGTACCAGGAGAGGAGGGCAGACCGGGTGAGTCCGGGAAGGAGGGACCACCAGGACCAATGGGACCCCCAGGCAAGATCGGACCCGTAGGGCCCCCAGGTCTGCCAGGCTTTCCTGGAGAACGTGGACTGTCTGGCATCCCCGTGAGTAAACCTGAGGGTACCTGAGTAAACCTGAGGGTACCTGAGTAAACCTGAGGGTACCTGAGTATATCTGAGGGTACCTGAGTAAACCTGAGGGTACCTGAGTATATCTGAGGGTACCTGAGTAAACCTGAGGGTACCTGAGTATATCTGAGGGTACCTGAGTAAACCTGAGGGTACCTGAGTATATCTGAGGGTACCTGAGTAAACCTGAGGGTACCTGAGTATATCTGAGGGTACCTGAGTATGCCTGAGGGTACCTGAGTATATCTGTCTTTGCTTCGTTCATTACTATCGGGTAAAATGTTTTTTATGCTATAGGAATAAGATCTCGTCAGACTTATTCTCTCGTTCAACACTCAGAACACGGACTGCCTAACTTTTGTAGTAAGTCAATGTTAATAAACCTCTGGAGTTAGGCGAATGTTCCTAGCTTGAGATACTAGCTGAAGTATGCGTTTTATAGCTGAATGATAACCACACTCAAATTGACATCTAAAAGAATATTTCAGGTTAGGAAACCAAAAGGCTGAACTATACATAGATAGCTGTATTAGTTAAGAGAAAGATGTAGATAGAAAAGGAGTCCTGTTATTCTTACTATCTATCTTACTTGTGCTTAATTCACACTCCCTCGAGAGACGTAGAGTGAGGGGCGATAAGATAGAGGTGTATAAATGGAAGTCGGGGTTGAACAAAGGTACTCAAACTATCCAATCAGGAGCAAACTCGTAGCAATGGTTTTAAATTAGACCAACCTAGATATAGGCGCGAAATTGGCAAAAATTGGTTTGGAAATAGAGTAGTGGATGAGTGGAACAAGTTACCAAACATCATCATTAACTCTAATACTCTAGATAGCTTCAAACACAGGTTGGGTGGATATATTATGAGCGATAGGGGTTGGGTGTAAACGGGACTGCCCAGTATGGCCCGCTGCAGCTTCATCCATTCTTATGTTGATCTCTGGACTCATCATTTAGGTAGACTAATGATGCAAACAAACTTCATTAAATTAGTGTTGAGTAACTTGCCATGTGAGGTCTTCATTTATAACCTCTCACCTTTGACCTTGCATTACCCAGGGTGCCACAGGTCTCAAGGGCGAAATGGGTCCTCCAGGGCCTGCCGGAACCCCAGGAGACAAGGGTGCCATGGGCCTGGCCGGAAACCAAGGGCCCCAAGGACCTCCAGGAAAAGACGGACCACCAGGACCCCGCGGATCTTCAGGAGCGAAGGGAGAGAGGGTGAGTACCATACTTCCTCTAGCTACTACTGGTGTCTGAATCGGATTTAAAACTGTAAAAATAGGATTCAATACCACATAAAAGGTTCCATACTTTATAACACAGACTTGGGCCTTTTTAATAGGATTTGGTACATATAACTGAACCTGATTACTTTTAATAGGATTTCGTGATTTATTAATAGCATTGACTACATAGTAATATAACATGATGCTTTATAATACTATTTATCACTTAAATATCAGTTAGAACATTCAGGAAAATAACTACATGTTATATACTGTACATACTGACGACATACTCACAGCTATAAGGGAATATGTTAAATATATTGTGTTCCTTCAGGGTGACCAAGGCGCCCCGGGACCCACTGGCCGAGATGGTCTTCCTGGCCCACGCGGTGAGTCACTTAGACCCTTTTGTTTCGTAAGACCGAAGCTTCTTGTTGAGTAAACAGTTGTTAGAGCCTCCAGTGTAGTGTTTAGTGGTGTTTGAACCTCTAGTGTAGTGTGTAGTGGTGTTAGAACCTCCAGTGTAGTGTTTAGTGGTGTTTGAACCTCTAGTGTAGTGTGTAGTGGTGTTAGAACCTCTAGTGTAGTGTGTAGTGGTGTTTGAACCTCTAGTGTAGTGTTTAGTGGTGTTTGAACCTCTAGTGTAGTGTTTAGTGGTGTTTGAACCTCTAGTGTAGTGTGTAGTGGTGTTAGAACCTCCAGTGTAGTGTTTAGTGGTGTTTGAACATCTAGTGTAGTATGTAGTGGTGTTAGAACCTCCAGTGTAGTGTGTAGTGGTGTTTGAACCTCTAGTGTAGTATGTAGTGGTGTTAGAACCTCCAGTGTAGTGTGTAGTGGTGTTTGAACCTCTAGTGTAGTGTGTAGTGGTGTTAGAACCTCCAGTGTAGTGTTTAGTGGTGTTTGAACATCTAGTGTAGTGTGTAGTGGTGTTAGAACCTCCAGTGTAGTGTGTAGTGGTGTTTGAACCTCTAGTGTAGTATGTAGTGGTGTTAGAACCTCCAGTGTAGTGTGTAGTGGTGTTTGAACCTCTAGTGTATTGTGTAGTGGTGTTAGAACCTCCAGTGTAGTGTGTAGTGGTGTTTGAACCTCCAGTGTAGTGTGTAGTGGTGTTTGAACCTCCAGTGTAGTGTGTAGCGGTGTTTGAACCTCCAGTGTAGTGTGTAGTGGTGTTTGAACCTCCAGTGTAGTGTGTAGTGGTGTTTGAACCTCCAGTGTAGTGTGTAGCGGTGTTTGAACCTCCAGTGTAGTGTGTAGCGGTGTTTGAACCTCCAGTGTAGTGTGTAGTGGTGTTTGAACCTCTAGTGTATCTGTTTACCTCTTGCTTGATGTGAATGAACGCTGTTTACTTTTGGTCCATCCCGTGTTTGTTAACAAATGTTATTTACCCTTCTGACGGGTAGGTCCGCCTGGCGCCCCTGGACCTGTGGGAGAGCCTGGGGAGGACGGCGACAAGGGCGAGGCAGGACAACCAGGAGAGAAGGGCTTCAAGGGTGGCAAGGGCAACCAGGTAATCCTAAACGATTTTTTTGTTCATCATGATGTAAAGCATTTGTCTAATTGTATCTTTAATAATTGATTAGTTTGTCTCCCTTATTGCTTCTTTATTATTATTCTATATTATTTAACACTGTAGGTATGGCTGAATAATCTCGTTGGTTATATTGTGGTGACCATCTGGTAACATGCAGTACATGGTTCTGGTCTGTAACAGAATTTATTTATATTTTTTCAGGGTCCCCCAGGTCCAGCAGGGCCCCAGGGATTGCGAGGTGCTCCAGGAACTCCCGGGGCCCCTGGGGAACGAGGTACTCCAGGGAGAATGGGTCGAACAGGAAGGAAAGGCGAGGACGGGCCTCAAGGTCTGCCCGGACCTGCTGGCCCAGCAGGAGTACAGGGGATGCCAGGAGCCTCGGGACCAAAGGGTGAAAAGGGTGATATAGGAAATCGAGGTCTTCCTGGGCCCCTTGGTCCTGCTGGAGTGGCCGGGCCAGTGGGTAGCAAAGGTGCGACTGGATTACCGGGTCCCACCGGTCCTGATGGTCTCCAGGGAGAGAAGGGGGAGTCTGGCCAGCCTGGACTACCCGGTCCACCCGGCAAAGATGGAGAACACGTGAGTAGATGACGCTCTGAGAGACCCTCAGTCTCTGTCAGCAGTTTCATCTCGACATTATCACTCGGCTGTAGATAAAGTACTTCATGTACTCACTCGTATAGTTGGCCTTCTCATGATAATATATATATATATATATATATATATATATATATATATATATATATATATATATATATATATATATATATATATATATATATATATATATATATATCCGAACAAGAATAAGGTAGAACGGCTTTTATTGAATTAGATATGTGTTGCAGGGCAGAATGGGCCCCCATGGACCAAAGGGAGAAGAGGGGAAACCCGGACCACAAGGGTCCCCAGGCATCCGAGGACCTATAGGAGTACCCGGACCTAAGGGAAATGCCGGACCACCAGGCTTCCCTGGACCACACGGAGAACCAGGCAAGCAAGGACCAAAAGGCGTACCAGGGAAGGACGGCGAGGACGGCAAGCAGGGCGCGACGGGGCCCCCAGGTGAAACAGGACTCCCCGGCCAGATGGGTCTACCAGGAGCTGGTGGCAAACCTGTAAGTCCTATGTTAATACATCACCACCAGTTATGTGTGCACTTACTGTACAGTGTACACTTACTGTACAGTGTACACTTACTGTCCAGTGTACACTTACTGTCCAGTATACACTTACTGTACAGTATACACTTCCTATACAGTATACACTTGTTATGTCTATACAGTATACAAAATTTCTCTATTTATCAATCGTAAATCATTTCAGTCATCATCGCTGACAACATCTTAGCGAGTCTACAATGCTTCCTATAAGTTATCGCTACTAATTACATGTGTTTTTTTAGATTAAAGTGAACTTCTAATTTCATTATAAGTAATAGAAGTAAATTTTTTGTTTTGTAACTAAGTTAATATTTAGCGCCACTGGTCGTTTACAGGCCCTGAGATCATTTATACAGATATGTCACTGTTGCCTACACCCGAGTCTAAACATTCATTGTTATTCTCTAAGAGAAAATAATACAATGGAGATAATTGTGAACTTTAATGCCCAGGGTCCTGAAGGTCCAGCAGGCCAGCAGGGTCCGACAGGTCTGCCAGGAGAGAAAGGTGACAGAGGCTTGACTGGTCCCACCGGCTCCATTGGTCCAACAGGGTCACAAGGTCTACCTGGACCTCAAGGCCTGCCTGGTCTCCGTGGATCACCAGGTCCTGCAGTGAGTACTGTACACATAGTTGAGCCGAAGAGTTGATACACTTTGTAAAGTTTCTTGTTTACACTCAGGTCACTGTCACGTATAATGATACTTGGACACATTTAAATAGAATCAACTGACAAAAAGATTCGTCAAAATCAAATAACAAAGCATGAAAACAACTTTGATTAGTCGCCATATTGCCGAAGAGACCAATAACAAAGTACGTAAGCTGAGATGATACAGACGTTGCTTGTATTCTGAATTACGATTATTGCATGTAGTACCTACTAAGGCTGCACGTAGTACCTACTAAGGCTGCACGTGTTGAGGTTAACTTGTTCTTCAGGGAGAAGTGGGTGTGCCGGGCAAGGAGGGCAAGGTCGGCCAACCTGGTCTGCCCGGGAGCAGTGGACAGAGGGGACAGAAGGGCAGACGAGGACGACGAGGATCTAAAGGCCACCGAGGAGAGATTGGTATTGCCGGATCTAAGGGCGAGATGGGCGAAAAAGGCGAGCCGGGCATGAAGGGCCCTCAAGGACCTCTTGGCATCAAGGGCGAGCCCGTAGGTATCCGTGGAGGAGAATCCCATGGTCCAAATTGTAGTGTTATATACAGCAGTGAGTGTCAGCAGCACCAAACTGATTCTCTGGAATTAATATTAACCTTTCATGATAGTCGTGAGGATGAGGGACATAAGTGCTGTATTCTCTCAAAGGAAAAATGTTATCTTAGTGTTATAGTGTGTGACAAGAGAGTATTGACAAGACTAACTCCCCTTCATTTGTTCTTCCACTGGTAGGGTCCCGTCGGCAACATAGGAAACAAGGGTGCCGATGGTCCCCAAGGTCTACCTGGATTAGGAGGTCCCCACGGTCCAAAGGGAGTACCAGGTTCCACAGGGCCCAAAGGAGAGACTGGGCCATATGGTCCTCCAGGTCCCCCCGGTCCACCTGGGGAGCTGCCACTGTTGCCTCCAGAACTTCTCTTCCAGCGTGATGCTCCCTATGATCCTGACGACTCTGAACGCTTCAAGAGGGCAGCCAAGTAAGTGAGGGAGGAGGCGGCTCACTAGGTGCCCTGTGGTCTCGTCCTCAAAATCTCTAAATACTATTTTCTCTCCTTATATTCCGACATCAACTTCGCTGTTATTTTTATCTGAGAATTTTTAAACCAGTTAATTAAGAAACGCGATTTTGAGGGTCCAGGCGGTGTGACTCCAGCAGCCTTGGGATGGATGGCGCTCGGGTCAGTGGTGTAGGGAACTGTTGTCGTTGGTAGTATTAGCAGTAGTCAGATAAAATCTTTGTACCTCATTTTTCTTCCCACTTTTCCCCGATTGCTCAGGAGTACGATATTGATATTGCTCAGGAGTACGATATTGATATTGATCAGGAGTACGATATTGATATTGATCAGGAGTACGATATTGATACTGATCAGGAGTACGATATTGGTATTGATCAGGAGTACGAAAATGGTATTGGTTAGGAGTGCGAAAGTGATAAGATTTATTCTATTTTTCCTTCTCAATCGATTTTCCTTGTATTATGAAGTCTGTGAAAGTAAACACGGTTACTGGTCAAGCTGGGGAGAGCAAAGTTATGGTATGTGACAGGGAAACAAAGTGCGAGTTTAATTTAACTATGTACAAAGAAGAGTTAGAGAGTGTGTGTGTGTGTGATAATGTTGGCAGGAATGATTCTTTCAACTCAACTTAGTATGATTGATATGAAGCTTAGTGGCTTTTTATATCTTATGAAGTACCTCAGGAAAAAGTGGGAGCGGGGTGAGTTTAATAGACAGATAGACATTAAGTGATCAAGGTAACAGTTCATCATTTATATACGATGTAGATATAACTTACCCACTGGAGGCAGGGAGGCGCCGCAGGACACTTGTTAGGTTCGGCCCAACACCAGCATGAGCCTCGCCACACACAGGTACTGACTCAAGGGTTTTCCAGGCCGGACGACGACTGTAGGATAGGCGAGGAATGTAACTCCTCCTCTCAGCCTGAAAACCCCCTTTACCCTGGGAGAGGAGGGCGAGGAGGAGGAGGTAGGCGTCGGAGGCCCAGTCCCAGTCAGGTGGATAGGTGAGTGTGACGAGCCAGCTCATCCACCGAGGTCCACCTACACCAAGATGACATTGTTGGCTCCTCCTTGGAACCGCTTCATTGCACTGTTACTCGCCTTGAGTACCACACTGCCCTCGCTGGCACTATTACCACAGCTCCAGTCACCCGTGGGCAGCAGGGACGGAACAGGGAACTTGCTTAGTCAATGGACTCCCCAGCATCCTGAGCTATGATGGCCAGCATCTCCCCCCAGCCCTCGCCACGCAACAACCCAGCTTTAAAATGTTGAGCTTTGTGGCAACTGTCGTGCTTATACCCTCTCCCCCTAAACACCTCTACCTACCTGAGGAATAAACGCTACGTCCAGCCAACTTGCTGATCCTGACATGAACCTTTGCACGAGTGGAGTGACCCACAACTGTGTAGCTTGGCGGCCGCTCTGTCACTCTCAGACTCTTGTGGTCACTCGCCCACGCCCACAGCTGCACCCGCCCCTTTATCTCACCACCTGGCTAAATTATACCTGAGATGTGCCATACGACACCCACAATCGGCCTAACCTAAGTCATATGACACCTCATAATCGACCCTATCTAAGCCATATGATACCCTATAATAGATCCTATTCAAGCAAATGACACCCATTCTCGGCCTTACCCAAGTCATATGACACTCCATAATTGATCCTACCTAAGCCATACGACACCCCATAATCGGCTATACCTACACCATAATGACACCTGTAAACAAACACATCCATAGACTGACACAACGCCAGGGCGTCATGGTTATGTCACACTCATGACCTGTCATGAGTGTGACATATTACAGGTCCTGTTGACGGCCAGGTTGAACCTGATGACTCGTGCCTTGTGGAATAGTCAGTCGGTGCCTGGCACAAGTGTACTCTTCCTGTGAGAGAAATCACTCCATTATGACAGTCATTTGTCAAATGACATGAATGACATTGCCTGAACTAAAGAACACATTAAAATCCCCAAATTGTATCTAATAACACCTTATAATACAGTGTTAAATGACACTCATAATTACAGACATAGTACAGTAAGGATAGATAACGTGTGAGGGAGGCCAAACACTCACACTCGGGGAGCCGCTCCATCAGTCCTGTCTGTGTCCGTCTTGGCTTACCATTTACCTTTTTCGTTATATCTCAAAGTAGACTTTAGCTTTTGAGCATTTTAGCGAAGATTCAAGGCCAGGGTGGACACTGAGGGAGGAGGAAGACTCCCCGGTCAAGGAACTACACACAACAAGGACCAGTATGACAAACAACACAGTGAAGGTTCTAAAGGAGAGACACTCATGAGGAAGCCAACACGCTGGAGTTTACTACTCACACAAACGACAGTTTTATCTACAAACAAACATTAATTATGGTCTAAATTATCCGTAGTCTTTTATATTATTAATTATCTTCACCGTGTGTCCACTTAGAACACTTTTTATTTTAATGACTTACATAACTAGATCGATCTGTTCTCCCTCCAATATTGTCTAGTCTACCTTCACTTGTCTGAGGGTCGACGGAGGTTGTGTTAGCGTAACGGAGGGAGTGGTTGTGTTCTGACCGGTGACTCTTACAGACGGAACAAGAGTCGTGGCGGCAGAGCGCGAGGTAACTCGGGGCAACAATCTGGTGGTCATGGTGGTGGTAACAAATTCAGGTTAGTACAGGGGTCCTGCCTCCTCTCACCGACGTGTTTTTGGTCTACTTTACTACTACTTATCACAAACTTAATAGTCCCATAGATTTTTTTTTACTTGTATTAGTTCCAGGAAATTTATTAGGAAATTAGTTGATAAGGAATTTTAAGAATGAAATTGGTAGGAAATATGCGTTTGATACGATTTAAGAACGATGGCAGGATTAAGACGGGTCTGTTAGTGCGGCCAAGCACCTCCGGAACACCCAGCACATGTCATCTAACTCTATTGTGTACTAATACTAAGGTTGCTATTGCTTCACATGTCATTCTTATCATTAGATCACCCCTTACACTAGTTCACTGTACAGTACCTAAGGTCGCTGGTTCACATCCCCACTCCACCTTCAGTAGCAATGAGTGGGTGGGGAAGTGAAGGTTGCAGTACCGGCTGTACCCCTTAACGGGTCGTCAGGCCCATTGGACTCGCATTCACTTTTACTTATTTAAGAAGAACCATTGTTGTTGAGCGGTGTTCTCACTCACTATAGTTATTATACATTTAAATCTTGGAAATAATATTAGGGTGCAGATAATACCACACTGTAAGACACGCCTCTCGTCAATAGCTCACTGTAAGACACGCCTCTCGTCCATACCTCACTGTAAGACACGCCTCTCGTCCATACCTCACTGTAAGACACGCCTCTCGTCCATACCTCACTGTAAGACACGCCTCTCGTTCATACCTCACTGTAAGACACGCCTCTCGTCCATACCTCACTGTAAGACACGCCTCTCGTCCATACCTCACTGTAAGACACGCCTCTCGTCAATAGCTCACTGTAAGACACGCCTCTCGTCCATACCTCACTGTAAGACACGCCTCTCGTCAATAGCTCACTGTAAGACACGCCTCTCGTCCATACCTCACTGTAAGACACGCCTCTCGTCAATACCTCACTGTAAGACACGCCTCTCGTCCATACCTCACTGTAAGACACGCCTCTCGTCCAAGTTATTATATTCTCACAGTTCCTTGACAGCAACAACACGAGGTTGATTACATGTAATGTTTAAGGAGTCAACATCGTCACGACACCTTCCTGGGGCGTGGTCTTGTGGACGGAGGAGTGTATGGGCGTGAGCATAAGTGGACACAGACACCTGTGAAAATATTTATCTAATTGAATCACCTGTTACATGAACTTCTGTCTTCAATAGTTTTTCTTTTTTTTCGATTTACTTATTAGAATTGGCACTTGCCTCGGTAGACTAGAAATACAGTGGCTGCATGGATACAAAACTCGCCTCCTGTCCTTAAGTCATTGGTTCGATCCCATGGCACTTTTGGCCCACGTAGCTGTTAAGACGTACAGTACCTAACTTTACAAACAGTGAAGACCGTGCACGACCACACTAACAGACCGTGCACAGCCACACTAACAACTTACGTACCGGAGGCTTGATACATAGTGTGCCGTGTCCACACTATTCAAAACTGGCAGTCATGCCTACGGGATCCAGATTCACTTTTCACTGTCGGCCAAGGTGAGTGAGTTCCCTACACCGGGCAGCCTGTACTGGGGCAACTCAAGTGGGCCGCTACAAGGTTATCACTTTATAATTATCTCCTTTAAGTAAAAATATAAATACGGCCGAATTCTTCATATTTTTACTAAGGTAGAGACTTATTAATGTTACACATAACGGCGCCCAAATATTATTATTATTGAAACAACTTGTGCAGTCAGCCAAGATATACACTCCCTCCACCCTGGGGCTCGTGCTCGCAATTTTATCTGGCAATAGTTGGTAAAGTAAGGCTGTATGTAATGGTGATTGTGATTGGTGGATCTATTTTCAGCTGTATCACTGTCAGGATGAATATTAAACAAACCAAAGGTAGAATTTTTATAATAATAAACTATTCGTCATTATTTAAGGTCATAAAAAGTTTCCAAATGTTCCTACATTTCTTTAAATAATGAAGAAAATTACATTAATGAATTGGCAACTCAACTACAACCACAGCTGCCACGGGCTTCTCACAGCAAATTTTCTTCATTATTTAAACAAATATAGGAACAATCACCATTACATACAGACTTACTTTATCAAGTATTGCAAGCACAAGATCCAGGGTGGGGTCAGTATACATCTTTGGTTGACTGCACCATACAGTGATAATAACAACCTCGATGATCTTGTAAGCATAAATATACACATGGTAAAAAAAAAATGTTTCTAGCCACAGTTTGTGTGAAACAATATGACACAACGGTCGAAGGTCTTAACAACCCTTCCGAGACAACTTGAGTCATATTGATCATTTCGAAAAGCATTGCACCCATCGGGACGGATAAGTTTTTTACCGCGTACCTACACAAAACATTATGTGTATATGAGGTTACTTATTATATAACCAACTTATAAACTTCAATAATTTTATCGTATTAGATCAGAATTTTCATCAGCACACATTATAAGTTACATCAAGCAATCGCTCGTTTGTGCTACCAACGATACACATCCTGGCCAAAACTAGCCAGCTCACCCCAACACGACAATCAACCATCCTACTGTTCCGTCATACCACCAACCAGAAGTCTGTGTACAGTGACGCTGATCCTCATTCACGGAACACGCCCTTCACAACCATCAGATAAGGCTGTTGTCTGGCCTCGAGGTCGACCTTCAGCGCGCTTTCTGGATGACTTCCTTCATTCCTCGACCATCCAGGCGTCTATAACTGTCTTCATCCATCAACCATACTTCTGCCCTTCTCTGTCTCCACTCATCAACCATACCAAAACATATCCATCAACTATTCCAAAATCCATCGATCACTCATAACAAAATCTATCCATCAACCATACCCAAATCTATCCCTCTAACCGTACACATAAATTAACACACCATTGCCGAGAATATTTTGATCTCACTTATCCAGTTCGGTCATTCCCACAGAGAACGGAAGACTCGTCGTAAGGGTGAGGCAGGAGATGACTTCGATATTAAGCTGATGGACATGTACACCAACATCTATACCATGAGGCAGGATCTGGAGAGGATGAAGAAACCAATTGGCACGAAGGATAACCCAGCCAGGACTTGCAAGGATCTTTACTACGGACATCCCAAGTTCAAAGGTGAGATGAAGGATGGATGGTTGGATGAGTGGGGGGATTGGAGGATGGAATGGATGAAAGAAGGATGTATGAATGGATGAGTGAATGAGTGGAGAATTAGAGGAAAGAAGGAAGGAAAGATGAAGGTTTAGAGGGTGAAAAGAACGAATGAAGAACTACGAGAACTCGAGGAAGGAAGGGTTAGAAGAGGAAGAAAATAGAGTTAGTAGAAGAAACAGATAGATGAGAGAAACAAGGAATGGAGAACTAGAAGTGGTTCAGGAAGAGCAAGAGAGAGAGAGAGAGAGAGATTAATGAATAAAAGGATAATTTACTATAAATATTTTTGGGAAAATTTGTATTATTATTATTATTATCATCCAAAAAGGTAATAAATTAGTCATCTCATTTGGTAAACTGCCACCAAAATTAGCTGTCAGCTTCTCACACACACTCTCATCCTCCCAAGGCCCTCTCACACCAGTCTCCCACTCACAATGCCCCTCTCATCCCGCTCCCTACCACTCTCTCACCAGTAGTCTCCCTTTACCACCCTCAGATGGCTGGTACTGGATCGACCCTAACCTCGGTATGCCTGACGATGCGGTCTACGTCTTCTGCAACATGACGGTGTCCGGTGAAACGTGTGTGTTCCCCGACGTGCACTCCTCCAAGATCATCAACATCCCCTGGAGGAGAACCGCCAGGGAGGATGCATGGTTCTCGGACCTCAGGGGCGGATTTCCGGTAAGGAGGTGATGTGTGGAGGTGGATTTCAAGAGTGGGTGGAGTGACTAGGGAAGTATTTATGTAGGCTTGAGGGCGCGGCGTCAGGCGAGGGAGGTGGATTTACCTGAAGGGGGTTGAGTGTACTTTCTTCTTGAAGGTTTTAATAAGACACACACACACACACACACACGCACACACACGTACGTACATTTAAGCCTCCCACACACAAAAGGCAAACATATGGGAGCACACATACACAGACTGATACAAACACACACATACACAAAGTTACAATACACACACACACACACACACGTACATTTAAGCCTCCCTCACACAAAGGCAAACATATGGGAGCACACATACACAGACTGATACAAACACACACATACACAAAGTTACAATACACACACACACACACACACACACGTACATTTAAGCCTCCCACACACAAAAGGCAAACATATGGGAGCACACATACACATATAGACACAAACAAACACGGCTCACACCCACATACAATTTTATTCAGAGAACTTATTTATATTTAGACTTTTATTACTATATTGTAATTTCATAACCTTTTACCTCTAAATACGTTGATTTACCCTCGAGTACAATGACTTATCCCTTAAGTACGACGACTTAACCCCTTGAGTACGATGACTTAACCCCTTGAGTACAGTGACTTAATCCTTGAGTACGATGACTTATCCCCTCGAGTACAATGACTTATCCCTTAAGTACGATGATTTACCCGTCGAGAACGATGACATTAGGACTCAGAAACGCAGCACTTCAAGGACTTGATCATTTCTGCAGTATGTAATAAAGTGTTAATATTAATTTCTCCTTTTTACAATGTATAATGACCCCAATAAATAACAGTGTTCAATGGGACTCGACACTTCCTACCTCTACTAACTCCTGTTGTCTCAGATCACGTACGAGACGACGGGCGTGGTCCAGATGACCTTCCTGAGGCTACTGTCCTCCTATGCCTATCAGAACTTCACCTACACCTGCGTCCAGTCTAAGGCCTGGTTCGACGAGGACAACCTCAACCACAACAAGGCCATCAAGCTCATGGGGCAGGACGAACAGATATTTTCCATCGATACGATCAAACCGAACGTTCTCACCGACGGATGTGCTGTGAGTCTCTCCCTCTCCTTCACCTCAGGATGTGCTTTTAGTTAACCATATTTGTTTTTCTTGTTAGAGAGCCATATGGTCTTTAAGGCAAATTTTTCCTTTTAACTGATAGTGACACGAGATGTTCTATAGTAAACTCCTTGTGTTCCCGAAGTGACGAATTTCTCTTTTACAGACGAAAAGTGGTGTACCAGGGAAAACGCAGACAGTGTTTGAAGTTCGATCGAAGGACCTGGCCCATCTCCCCCTCGTCGACTTCCAGCCTACGGACTACGGCCTTCCCAACCAGGCGTTCGGCTTCGAGGCGGGTCCAGTCTGTTTCAAATAATTCAACCCAACTCCGACTCTCGCATTCAGCAGCTATGATGTCCTCTTCATGCGCAGCCGAGTTGCCAAGGTGGAGCCATCGAGCATTCTGGTTACTTCCTTACAGCCGAGGCTTCTCTCGGAGGTCATGGAGGTGCAGGAGTGACCCGAGTAGTGGTGGAGACACCGTGTGGACGCAGGAGGCGTCTGGATCAGACATAGGAACTGCTGCTGAAGGATGCGCAACACCCCGGCTAAGACGACGTCTAAGGACCTCTATTGGACCCCGAAGGATTGACTATACGATGACGACCCTCGCGAGACCCGACCACTCTATGGACCCCGAGTCTTCGGACTCTCATGATGTCTACTTGGCGTTGATGACTGACCACTCAAGGACTCACCGTAGTGAACTCTCGTGTAGTGTTGATGTAGTAAGCAGCATCTCTGAAAAAAATCCCCCCGATTTGCGTGATCTGGGGATGGGATGGACCTATAAGCACAGTCCTAGTGGCTGTGTTAGGCGTGATGATGGTGATAATTGTACAAAGTGTATACAGTTGGGGTTATTGTGCTTAATTATTGTAAGCCATGGCGTTGTTGTTGTCACTGCCAGTATCTCTTGTCTTTATTTTCACCCACTGTTCTACTTTCTTTCCTGTAGGGGCGATCAATTAAGATATTGCTTATATGTTAAGGATAGTTTTTTTTACAATTTGTATAAAGTCTTAACTAAATATTGGAAGTGTCCAATTAAGTTTTTATTATTAGACAAGAATGGATCTATTCTTGAATAATACACCAAGGCTTTTATTGTCCCTCGGGTGTTGTCGGGACCGGCTGGCTGGAGAACCACTTTGGGACAATATGTGTCACACACTGAAACCATCTTAAAGCACGTGGTGTATATATATATATATATATATATATATATATATATATATATATATATATATATATATATATATATATATATATATATATATATATTTTATGTAAATCCACAATGAACACGTGGATAAGATAAATCTTGATAAAATCACACGGGAGGATGGAAACAACGGAGTACCTTAGCTTTCGTCTTTATTCAAGACATCTTCAGATGCCTCTGAAGATGTCTTGAATAAAGACGAAAGCTAAGGTACTCCGTTGTTTCCATTCTCCCGTGTGATTTTATCAAGATATATATATATATATATATATATATATATATATATATATATATATATATATATATATATATACACTAAAACCATCTTACAGCAATTGGTTTATATAATATTTACTGAAAAAGGGAAAACATACCAGTTATAATAACAAAAAACTCGCTCGAGTTTTTAAGTAAACTTGGGACTTCAAAAACAAGAAAAGGTAAAAAGATTGACAACTGTAGCGTATAGTATTAGCCTCAAACGGTTATAGTTTAAACCATCATCCCCTGAGGTTAATAGTTTAAACCATCATCCTCTGAGGTTAATAGTTTAAACCATCATCCTCTGAGGTTAATAGTTTAAACCATCATCCTCTGAGGTTAATAGTTTAAACCATCATCCTCTGAGGTTAATAGTTTAAACCATCATCCTCTGAGGTTAATAGTTTAAACCATCATCCTCTGAGGTTAATAGTTTAAACCATCATCCTCTGAGGTTAATAGTTTAAACCATCATCCTCTGAGGTTAATAGTTTAAACCATCATCCTCTGAGGTTAATAGTTTAAACCATCATCCTCTGAGGTTAATAGTTTAAACCATCATCCTCTGAGGTTAATAGTTTAAACCATCATCCTCTGAGGTTAATAGTTTAAACCATCATCCTCTGAGGTTAATAGTTTAAACCATCATCCTCTGAGGTTAATAGTTTAAACCATCATCCTCTGAGGTTAATAGTTTAAACCATCATCCTCTGAGGTTAATAGTTTAAACCATCATCCTCTGAGGTTAATAGTTTAAACCATCATCCTCTGAGGTTAATAGTTTAAACCATCATCCTCTGAGGTTAATAGTTTAAACCATCATCCTCTGAGGTTAATAGTTTAAACCATCATCCTCTGAGGTTAATAGTTTAAACCATCATCCTCTGAGGTTAATAGTTTAAACCATCATCCTCTGAGGTTAATAGTTTAAACCATCATCCTCTGAGGTTAATAGTTTAAACCATCATCCTCTGAGGTTAATAGTTTAAACCATCATCCCCTGAGGTTAATAGTTTAAACCATCATCCTCTGAGGTTAATAGTTTAAACCATCATCCTCTGAGGTTAATAGTTTAAACCATCATCCCCTGAGGTTAATAGTTTAAACCATCATCCTCTGAGGTTTATAGTTTAAACCACCATCCACAAGAGGTTATAAATTAAGCCATCATCCTCTGAGGTTTATAGTTTAAACCATCATCCACAAGAGGTTATAAATTAAACCATCATCCTCTGAGGTTTATAGTTTAAACCACCATCCACAAGAGGTTATAAATTAAACCATCATCCACAAAAGGTCAAAGTTTAGACCAACATCCTCAAAGGGCTAAAGTTTAAACCATCATCCACTAAGGGTTAAAGTATAAACCATCATCCACTAAAGGTTAAAGTTTAAACCATCATCCACTAAAGGTTAAAGTTTAAACCATCATCCACAAAAAGTTAAAGCTTAAACCATCATCCACTAAAGGTTAAAGTTTAAACCATCATCCACTAAAGGTTAAAGTTTAAACCATCATCCACTAAACGTTAAAGTTTAAACCATCATCCACTAAACGTTAAAGTTTAAACCATCATCCACTAAAGGTTAAAGTTTAAACCATCATCCACTAAACGTTAAAGTTTAAACCATCATCCACTAAACGTTAAAGTTTAAACCATCATCCACTAAAGGTTAAAGTTTAAACCATCATCCGCAAAAAGTTTAAAGTTTAAACCATCATCCACTAAACGTTAAAGTTTAAACCATCATCCAATAAACGTTAAACTTTAAGCCATCATCCACTAAAGGTTAAACTTTAAACCATCATCCACAAAAGGTTAAAGTTTAAACCATCATCCACTAAACGTTATAGTTTAAACCATCATCCACTAAAGGTTAAACTTTAAACCATCATCCACAAAAGGTTAAAGTTTAAACCATCATCCACTAAACGTTAAAGTTTAAACCATCATCCACTAAACGTTAAAGTTTAAACCATCATTCACTAAACGTTAAAGTTTAAACCATCGTCCACTAAAGGTTAAACTTTAAACCATCATCCACAAAAGGTTAAACTTTAAACCATCATCCACAAAACGTTAAAGTTTAAACCATCATCCACTAAACGTTAAAGTTTAAACCATAATCCACTAAAGGATAAACTTTTAACCATCATCCACAAAAGGTTAAAGTTTAAACCATCATCCACTAAACGTTAAAGTTTAAACCATCATCCACTAAAGGTTAAAGTTTAAACCATCATCCACTAAAGGTTAAAGTTTAAAGCATCATCCACAAAAGGTTAAAGTTTAAACCATCATCCACTAAAGGTTAAACTTTAAACCATCCTCCACTAAAGGTTAAACTTTAAACCATCATCCACTAAAGGTTAAAGTTTAAACCATCATCCACTAAACGTTAAAGTTTAAACCATTATCCACTAAAGGTTAAACTTTAAACCATCATCCACTAAAGGTTAAAGTTTAAACCATCAGCCACAAAAGGTTAAAGTTTAAACCATCATCCACTAAACGTTAAAGTTTAAACCACCATCCACTAAACGTTAAAGTTTAAACCATCCTCCACTAAAGGTTAAACTTTAAACCCTCATCCACGAAAGGTTAAACTTTAAACCATCATCCACAAAACGTTAAAGTTTAAACCATCATCCACTAAACGTTAAAGTTTAAACCATCGTCCACTAAAGGTTAAACTTTAAACCTTCGTCCACTAAAGGTTAAAGTTTAAACCATCATCCACTAAACGTTAAAGTTTAAACCATCATCCACTAAACGTTAAAGTTTAAACCATCATCCACTAAAGGTTAAACTTTAAACCATCATCCACAAAAGGTTAAAGTTTAAACCTTTGTCCACTAAAAGTTAAAGTTTAAACCATCGTCCACTAAAGGTTAAACTTTAAACCATCATCCACAAAAGGTTAAAGTTTAAACCATCATCCACTAAACGTTAAAGTTTAAACCATCATCCACTAAACGTTAAAGTTTAAACCATCATCCACTAAAGGTTAAACTTTAAACCATCATCCACAAAAGGTTAAAGTTTAAACCATCTTCCACTAAAGGTTAAACTTTAAACCATCATCCACAAAACGTTAAACTTTAAACCATCATCCACTAAAGGTTAAAGTTTAAACCATCATCCACTAAAGGTTAAACTTTAAACCTTCGTCCACTAAAGGTTAAAGTTTAAACCATCATCCACTAAAGGTTAAAGTTTAAACCATCATCCACTAAACGTTAAAGTTTAAACCATCATCCACTAAACGTTAAAGTTTAAACCATCATCCACTAAAGGTTAAACTTTAAACCATCATCCACAAAAGGTTAAAGTTTAAACCATCATCCACTAAAGGTTAAAGTTTAAACCATCATCCACTAAAGGTTAAAGTATAAACCATCATCCACTAAAGGTTAAAGTTTAAACCATCATCCACTAAAGGTTTTAAATTCTCTCAGTGCACGAAAATAAAACAGAAAAAATTACAAAAAGTAATTCGATACCATTTTATTGACTGGTATAAGAAAACACAAAATAAAACAAAGACGAAGTGATATTATTTCACAGTACACCGACAAACACAGGAAATGTAAATATACCTCAGGCAAACACAAAGGTAACATAATAATTGAAGAAGAAGAAGAAGAAGGACTAACTTAAGTGAGGAGAAGGAACATGGAGTCATATTGCTGTAAATCTATCATTATTTTTTACGCCAATCAATATATATATATAATTTTGTTACATCTTAAACAACACGTCAGGTATACATACAAGAACAGTTATATACGGTAACATTCGTCTCTTTACAGCAATAATATATTAATTCTCTACACTGAGCCGCTTTACAGTTTTCCCGGAACATAACGTAAGATGGAGTTGAATTTTTTGGTTAACGTAATGTTATATTTATTTAGTTTGGTTTTAGTGTATATAGGAAATGTTTGCGAAAGTAACACAGATAATGTCTATATGGCTGACAGCTGTGGAATATGTTAATGAGAGATGGGTGGTAAAGCTCTCAGACATACAGACCAGGACAATGGCTCTTGTGTACAGTGTTTCCTTCGCCCATGGCTGCACTAGCACACACTGGCTTATATATCATACAAAGTTATAAATCAAGACACCATGTTTTTGTTAGTATGTTATAAGTGACGAGGAGAGGCGACCTCTGCTTGCCGCCGACTGATACTGCTCTTCACAAAGGGTCAAGTGGGAGATATAAAGTCTCTCTCACTCTCTATAACAACTATTTCTTTCACGCTTTTTTTTCTTCTTTTTTTCGTTGTAAATTATTCTTATGTTTGTTTCAACATGTTTAAGGTATTCGATAATGATGGTAACACACACTTGAAGCTGATGTGTATAATGAGCGGTGTGTACTGAAGGGCGTAGGAGGGGAATAAGACCAAAATAAAACTGGTGATGGGGCACTAGTAGCCAATTGAGACTACCGGATCCCCGCTTGGGTTCGATGTCGGCCCCCCCTAGCGTGAACCCTTGCCCTCCAGAACTCGCCGAGTGCCCTTGCAACTTGTTGTCTGTCGTCCACTGGTGACAGTGGTTGTAGACAGTCAGAAGAAGATGTTGAAGGTAATTACACGAGCGGTTTGGGCTACTAGATGGGGCTGTATGGGAATATCCGGCAGCTTGTGGAGATCCGCGGCCGGGGCCATGGACAACGCCACCACTGTCTGTCGGCCGTCCCTCCTCTCTATCTTCTTACTGACCTACACACCTGCCAGCCGCACGACCACCTCCACACCCATACATGTATCATCAAACAAAAATTTACATTCCAATTTCCAAAACAGAATTGTTGCATAATCTGAGTCGCTCCCCCCAAGAAGGACGAGCCTCACGCTACACGCTCCTGACCCTCCCTCACGCTAGACACTTTTCCTTTGTGTGCGGCAGCGCGGGGGTCCAGATGCCCGGGCAGGAAGGAGGGAGGACCTTGGGGTTGGGTAGATCTAAACAAAGTGTCTGTAATTCGTGCGCCGAGTGCCAGAGTGCCAAGGTGGGACTACAAACAGGATCTAACAAAAATGATCTCATCTCGTAAACAAGTGCCATAAAAACATCTTAGAAAACAATAATAAACAGGTTCACGTAAACAAAATAGAGGGTAAAAAAAACGAGCCTTGAACTGTAAAAACAAAAGCGAGTGATAATGTAAACAGTGGAACAAAAGACGTGGATAAGAAACAAAAGTTATTGTTGAGTGAGCAGTAAACATTACGTCCATCGTGACTATGAACACCAAGACGTGAGTACCTATAACACTATGGTACAATATATGACTTTACCTGTGTTAGGTGGTGACTGCTTCTGCTGCCACACACACACACTCACACAGTATGTTACATTATGAATATTTCTAAACTCATGCAAATCTATATAAGTTTATCAATCCCGAGACAACTACATGGACACATTTATATAAACACAAGTCATAGAAACTCACATATATATAAATGGATATCGAGCCAAATCCATACAGGTGAATTTAGACCCATAGATTCCAACATTAAATCATGTAAATTATATAAATCCCCAAGAGCTATAAATTAATTCATATATATCAGAATATATCATGTAAATTGCCAAAAGTTTCCAAAACAGGAAAATACCTAGAAATAATCGCTAATCAAAACATTCATGTAAATATAATTCAATTCGTATAAATCTATATAAATCCCCCTCCAGCAGCGCCCCTTACAGGTTGTGGGTGACGGTGGTGTTGTGGGTGGTGGTGTGGGCGTCCTCCACCCACGCCTCCTCCGTTCTTCTCCACCAGGACGCCCCACATCCACTGTCTCACCAGGAGGCCGCCCACCGCCTCTCCCAGATCCACCATGGGAAAGTGGAAGATGAAGTGGAGGAGACGGAAGAAGAGGGTCCTAGAGATGCTCTCTATCGCCTGTCTCACCTCCACCGCGGGAAGGTCGTGGAAAAGGTGGAAGGGGGTCCCACTGAGGCACTCTATCGCCTCTCACAAATCCACCAAGGGAAGATGAAGGAGAAGAAGGAGGAGGAAGGTGAAGTGGTGGGAGAAGGGGAGGAAGGGAGCTCTCTCCATACCTTCAGGGGAGAGTCAACATCCTCCTCCACAGCCGCCACGCCCCTTCAAACAGCCGCTGACGACCTGTATGAGGAGAGAGGCGGGTTCTTCCTTGATGAACTGGAGGCTGTCACCAGGTGAGGTCATCAGGTCCTTGTTATTATCAGTTAGGACTGCAAGGGTCAAGTATTATCACCAGGTAAGGTTATCTTAAAGAGAGAGAGAGTCAACCTCAACCCTCACTACGCCCAACCAATATTAATACATATTTCTTAATAAACACATACTGCCCCATCAGTATTTCCTGGCAAATAAACTGTTTCAATTTCAGATGGATATAATTTCCCCCTTGGTTCCCCTCCCTCTAAAAATACAATGAGTCAACACCATTATGAACCAGTGAGTCAAACACACACACACACACACACACACACACACACGCCTCAAATGACACCTTTTATCCAAACAATTTCTCTCTATAGAATTAAGAATCTGAATAAAACGTCAAACTGAGCAATACAGTAAGGAGTCTCTCCATTACAATGTCTCGGTACAAATTTGGTCTCTCGTCTCCTTTAAAAACGTTTTTTAATGACTTTAGATAAGGTTTGTATTGTGGACATAAGGGAAGGTGTGGTGAACCGAGAGAGAGAGAGAGAGAGGACACGTTTTATTAATCATGTTCTCTACCCCCAGGTCATGTTCTCTACCCCCAGGTCATGTTCTCTACCCCCAGGTCATGTTTTCTACCCCTAGGTCATGTTCTCTACCCCCAGGTCATGTTCTCTACCCCCAGGTCATGTTCTCTACCCCCAGGTCATGTTCTCTACCCCCAGGTCATGTTCTCTACCCTCAGGTCATGTTCTCTACCCCCAGGTCATGTTCTCTACCCCCAGGTCATGTTCTCTACCCTCAGGTCATGTTCTCTACCCCCCAGGTCATGTTCTCTACCCCCAGGTCATATTCTCTACCCCCCAGGTCATGTTCTCTACCCCCCAGGTCATGTTCTCTACCCCCCAGGTCATGTTCTCTACCCCCCAGGTCATGTTCTCTACCCCCCAGGTCATGTTCTCTACCCCCAGGTCATGTTCTCTACCCCCAGGTCCGACACCCTAGAGTGCCCGAGCGCCAACGTTATCACCACCAGATACAAGTGTCAGGTCCGCGAGCAATGGGTTGACTGTTTCCGAAGACACTGCTGCCAGGGGTACAACTTTGTCGCCGGCAGGTAGGTACTTCCTTCTTTGGCACTTCCCTCTCCTAAGTACTTTCTTCACCTATTTCCAACACCTAGGTACTTTCCTCACCTGTTTACTTCACCTAAGTACTTTCCTCACTTAGGTACCTCCCTACCTGTATATTTCCCTCACCTGTTTCCTTCACCTAGGTACTTCCTTCATTTAGTTACCTTCCTCACCTAAATACTTACTTTCCTCACCCAAATACTTCCCTCACCCAAGTATTTTTCTCACCTAAGTACTTCCCTCACCCAAGTACTTCCCTCATCCTAGTACATTTCTCACCTAAGTACTTTCCTCCCCAAAGTTAGTCCTCACATAGGTACGTTTCTCATCTAGATACTTCCCTCACCTATCTACTTCACCTAAGTGCACTTCAGTAGACAGTCGAATGTGTGTGTGTGTGTGTGTGTGTGTGTGTGTTAATGGGACAGGTTGCCTCGTGTACATTTGTTTATACCTGTCATGTTTACCTGGTGATGATGCCTATGCTTACCTCAGTGTCTGTCTGTCTGTCTGTCTGATTTTTCTCAAACTACCACTACTACTACCACACCTTCGTCACCACCACCACTATCACCACCACTACTACTACTACCACCACCACTACTACTACCACACCTTCGTCACCACCACCACTACCACCACCACTACTACTACCACCACCACTACTACTACCACACCTTCGTCACCACCACCACTACCACCACTACTACTACTACCACCACCACTACTACTACCACACCTTCGTCACCACCACCACTACCACCACTACTACTACTACCACCACCACTACTACTACTACACCTTCGCTACCACCATCACTACTACTACACCTTCACTCGCCCAACCACCATCCCCACCAACAACAACAACAACTACAACCATCGTACCATAACACCACTACTACCACTTAACCCCTTCACCTTTAACCACCACAAAGCTCTCCCCACCACTTAAAATCCCCCCTCCTCTACTTCCCCCACCTGCCACTAGTCCCACCACCACCACCAACACCAGCATCACCACCACTACCATCACCATCACAACACCTGTTAACCCCCGTCTCCCACAGGTGTCTGCCGGATACAGTGGACCCGTGTTCTCAGGACTTTTGTGAGCAGAAATGTTCCGTGTATTTCGGCCGAGTGATCTGTACCTGTTACTCTGGGTATCGCTTCAGTCCAGAGAACCATAAGAGAGGAATTAAACCTGTGTGTCTTGGTGAGTAGGAGAGAGAGAGAGAGGGAGAGAGAGAGAAAGAGAGAGAGAGAGAGAGAGAGAGAGAGAGAGAGAGAGAGAGAGAGAGAGAGACTTATCAAAAAGTTATATTTCACATCATAAAAACTATTAATAAAAAACTCTCTCCTTTCTTTATATTTTTATCCATATTACATCTATAATTATATAAGATTATTGAGAATTATATTATAAATATTTTAGATCATTATCACCAGTAAACTCGGGATCAGAGTCTCAAAAACTCGTAAGGTCAAAATAAAATGATCTTTAATCAGGATATACATAAGACCTATCTAAATGGATCAAGAATTAAGAATTACAAAATGGCGTCAGTATTACCTTGAGACTTTACTATAAACTACATACGAATTATCCCTTACATATTTTTCCTTTGTAATTAATAATTTGTAGATTACAATGTAGTGATAGTTTGGTACAACAGTTTGGTGCAGTACAGTAGTTTGGTACAGTAGTTTGGTGCAGTACAGTAGTTTGGTACAGTAGTTTGGTGCAGTACAGTAGTTTGGTACAGTAGTTTGGTGCAGTACAGTAGTTTGGTACAGTAGTTTGGTGCAGTAGTTTGGTGCAGTACAGTAGTTTGGTACAGTAGTTTGGTGCAGTACAGTAGTTTGGTACAGTAGTTTGGTGCAGTACAGTAGTTTGGTACAGTAGTTTGGTACAGTAGTTTGGTACAGTAGTTTGGTACAGTACAGTAGTTTGGTACAGTAGTTTGGTACAGTAGTTTGGTACAGTAGTTTGGTACAACAGTTTGGTGCAGTACAGTAGTTTGGTACAGTAGTTTGGTACAGTAGTTTGGTACAGTAGTTTGGTACAGTACAGTAGTTTGGTACAACAGTTTGGTGCAGTACAGTAGTTTGGTACAGTAGTTTGGTACAGTAGTTTGGTACAGTACAGTAGTTTGGTACAGTAGTTTGGTACAGTAGTTTGGTACAATAGTTTGGTACAGTAATTTGGTACAGTAGTTTGGTACAGTAGTTTGGTACAGTACAGTAGTTTGGTACAGTAGTTTGGTACAGTAGTTTGGTACAATAGTTTGGTACAGTAATTTGGTACAGTAGTTTGAGTATAAATCTCATACCTAAGTTCATTAGGTCAGATGTTCCCTGTTTACGTCAGGTTGATAATATGAACTTCCTGTGTGATGGTATTAATATAACCTTCTTGCTACCCTCTCCTGGTCTACCTCCACCTGGGTCTACCTCTACCTGGGTCTACCTCCACCTGGGTCTAACCTCCACCTGGGTCTACCTCCACCTGGGTCTACCTCCACCTGGGTCTAACCTCCACCTGGGTCTACCTCTACCTGGGTCTACCTCCACCTGGGTCTACCTCCACCTGGGTCTACCTCCACCTGCAGACATCGACGAGTGTGCGAGTCAAAATGGCGGATGTGGGCACGAGTGTGTCAACGAACCTGGCACCTTCACCTGTTCCTGCCGTCCAGGTGAGAGAGAGAGAGAGAGAGAGAGAGAGAGAGAGAGAGAGAGAAAGAGAGAGAGAGAGAGGCTCAGGGATAAACAAAGGGGGTGAGCAATGTACCGGATCCTGGGCAAGAAACTGTGTGACTGGTAAGAACTAAGGTGCCGTATACCCCCATGACAGCTTAAACTCTAGACTATCACACAGAGAATATAAGAGTTAGGTTTAGCAGGTCTACAGAATACTCCTGTGAAGACTTTGGATGACTAGAATATTTAAGACGTTTCATATCTAAAGATCTGAACATACATTAACAAGTGGTGAAGGTTTAATAATAATAATAAAAATATAAAACTTGTAACACTTCTTTGGGATCTTTCGTTCACAACCGTAAAGAAAAGGGAATTGAAGACATCTAGTACCTAAGAGTTAATATTTCAGACGATCCGTGAATAATAAACTAAATAAAATCACATATTTTAGGCGCGAAAATTCATATTCAGGAAATTCTTTAAATACCAGCTGAGACACAAATGTTTACTAAAGAGAAGTAATCCCATAAAATCGTTGCCTGAAAGTTTAAGAACGGGAGATGGAAGAGTTTAAAGGCGTCTTATCTCTGGAGAGCTGAAGTTCTAGACGCTGTACAGGCATGTTTACGGCCACGGGAGCACCACCACATTATTTCTTTCTGGGTCGGACGTGGGGCCGTTAATCTTGTACCCTTGACCTGCTGCAGCTAACGTCGAACATGCAGTGATAGAACTCTCGATCTTGTGGTGGCAGAGAGGTCGGAAACGGGGGAGGAGGAGTAGGAGGGGAGGAACAAGAGTAAAGTAGTAGGAGGAAAAGGAGAGTGGTAGGAGGAATAGAAGGAGGAGTGGGAGAAGGAAAAGGAGAGCAATAGAAGGAAGTAGAAGAGGATGATGAGGTAAACGAGTAGGAAGAAGAATAGGAGGAGTAGAATGAAGAAAAAAAGAAGTAGATAAGGTAGGGACTAAGGAAAGGCTTAAGAGAAAGGGGGTGAATAGAGAGATAGGGAAGAGTAGAGGAGAGAGTTGGATTAAGAACAGAAAGCAGAGGGGAACAAGCAAGAAGAAAGAACAGGTAGAAACGAAAAAAAGAGGAGAAAAGCAAGAATTTCAGGGAGAGAAGAAAGGAAAACAGATTAATGTATAATATCGTTAGTACATTTGATTGTTATTGTCATCATGTTAAGAGGGTGGTGGATGATAGCACCAAGTCTTAGGCTGGTTAGGTTAGGTTAGGTTAGGTTAGGTTAGGTTAGGTTAGGTTAGGTTAGGTTAGGTTAGGTTAGGTTAGGTTAGGTTTGAAGTGATCCCAGTCCTAATTGGTCCTACTTGTAATGAGTCCCAGACTAATATAACCATAAGAATTGGGGTCCATGAAGATTGAGGCCCCATAGGACTGGTGACTATTAAGACTGGGGAGGGGCCCGATAGGACAAATACCCACTAGAACTGGGGCCCATTAAACCAGTCACCAAGAAGCAATAACTCTCCTGACGATGGGATCCTCTCAACCTATTATACAACAGGAGTAATTTAACTTCTTCAGGAGTCAGGGATTGAGGCAGAACTCTTGAGTTAGTGCTGAACGTCGCCAGAATGGTGACCAAGGCTGTAAGACGTCATGCTTTAGTTACCGTAGTGAATATGTTAATGAGGTGTAACCACGTAAACAGCGTGTAATGAGGTGTAACCACGCAAACAGTGTGTAATGAGGTGTAGCCACGTAAACAGCGTGTAATGGGGTGTAGCCACCTAAACAGTGTGTAATGAGGTGTAGCCACGTAATATTGGACTATGTTTATCATTTGGGTTGAACTTAAGGGGGCCTGATATTATACCAAGGTGAGGACCGTCCCTCTCCACACGTCTGGCACCTTCAGTCTCGCCTTCCAAGAATTTCAAGAGCGTAGGTCCCTGAGGGGAGGTGGTGACGAGATTGACTTGCTGGAGAGTGGAGGATACTCTACAAAAATATTAACCTACATCATACTTAAACTTAGATTACAGTAATACAAATACGTACATACATACATACATACATATACTCGCACACTAAACAAAACACACGCACAGGCTTGCACACACAGGTACACTCACAGTATTCTCAGATCTCTCAGCCCCCAAATTCCTCAGTTCCAACAGTTATATAACGCCCTAAATTCTCAACTTAACCCACAAACCCTCCATTATCCTCTCAAAGTTTCTCAGTGAACTGGGAGTGCACGGGAATCGAACCAGCGACCCTTATGACAGGAAGTGCGGGCTTCATCCACTCGGCCACCGCACCTTATGAAACGTCAATGATTTGTTTACATATTTCAGGGTATCGTCTGCGTGGTGACAACAGCACGTGTGAACTGGAGAGTGAGGGCGGAGCCGTGCCTTCTCCTGGCCAATGGCGTGCCTCACAACCCCCTAACCAAGCCCATCGCCCCTCCCGCCGCCCCGCCCACGACTCAGGTCAACAACAGTGTTCAGCGTCTTGCTCCTCCGTGGGTCAGATGGCAGCTAAGATCAGAAGCTTGGAGGAGAAGGTGACTGGTTGTGGTCTTATGATGTACATTCAGCTAAGAGACAAAGACTATCAGGTTTAAATTTATATAAGGTAACTTTTAGCTGTGAAAAGAGTAATATTTATCATCATGTTAGCTTTCGATCTTCAGCTACGATATACCAAAATTAAAGCTATAATAGTGAAAGAGCTTTTATGTGTTCTTGTGACTATATTTCTCTGTTATTCTGTGTTTAGCTTTTCTTTTAAATCTTATCTTTCTAGTTATCTCAGGTATCTTCTTCTCTTTTCCCTTTCTTTCTTATTCATCACCTCTCTCTTACTTTCCCTATCTCTTCTTTCTTTCCATTCCTCTCTCTCTCTCTCTCTCTCTCTCTCTCTCTCTCTCTCTCTCTCTCTCTCTCTCTCTCTCTCTCTATCTTCGTCTCTCCCTCCCTTCTCCCCCCTCTCCCTCCCTGTGCCCCGGCCTCGGATAATTAACCACACAGAAGTGTTAACCACCTCAGTAACGTCAGCGTAAAGTTGTTCAGGATTTACTGCGGTTGAGGCACAAGACACAAGTCATCACGTGTGTTCTGTCTTTTACACACACACACACACACACACACACACACACACACACGTCTACCAATGATGTGGAAGAAGTCAATTTTTGTCGTTAATGAAAGTTTGTGTCTAATCTGGTAACCTGTGGAAGCATTTGGCTATCTATCTATCTATCTATCTATCTATTTATCTAAATGTCTTTCTCTGCCTCTCTCCTGCCCACATATAACACTACCGTCACCTCCTCCACCTTCATGGTCGCCGGCAGGTAGTGGCTCTCAGCACGGCAGTCCGTCTCTACAGCTTCGCCGCTGGTCTACCGGGCCCTGAAGGACCCCCTGGGCCTCCTGGTGCTGCAGGGCCTAGAGGCTTCCCAGGTAGGTCAGAGCAACTCATTACAGGCCACCACAACTCAATACAGGTCACCACAATTCATTACAGGTCACCACAATTCATCACATGTCACCACTACTTATTGCAGGTCACTACTACTCATTACAGGTCACCACTACTCAATACAGGTCACCACAATTCATTACAGGTCACCAAGGTAGTATTTTTACTTAAATTAATTAT
The DNA here is from genome assembly GCA_958450375.1 of Homarus gammarus. Classification (NCBI taxonomy): domain Eukaryota; kingdom Metazoa; phylum Arthropoda; class Malacostraca; order Decapoda; family Nephropidae; genus Homarus; species Homarus gammarus. Next base: position 72,314 of record CAUDMG010003095.1, on the reverse strand, counting down.
AAAGGAAAATCAGAAAAAACTGGGATGAAAGAAATATTGGCTGTGAATGAAAAAAAATATGTATATGCCTTATAACACAGGTACAACAGTCTCCATCAGTTGAGTCAAGAGAGGCAGACGTGTAAACAAAGTTAAATATCCAGAATATTTTGAGATCAATTTTAACCCGAAATATCAAATCCTCGATTGAAGAAAATAAAAAACGACAGAACTTAAACTGACTGAAATGAAAGATAAAAATTTAATGATTTTTATAAAACGAAAAGGTATTGGATCAAATATTTGAGTGGCGTCTGTTTTTCATTTCTATATATGAGTTGATTTAGTATTTATTTACTTAGGGATCCATTGTGTGGTGTAGTATATAAGGCAGTGATTAGTAAAAATGCTGTGTCCATTCTGGTAGAAGAGAGAGAGAGAGAGAGAGAGGCCTCTACCTCAAAGAGAAGCTACCAAAACCATCTCCTCTTATACTCCACTAAATTTCTTTAGACCAGTTACTTAAACGACAACTTCCACAGAACAGCGACGACTGTGACACACACACACTCACTCTAAACAAACGCGTTAAAACTAGGACATCTGGATAATGTGTGTGTGTGTGTGTGTGGCCTCTTTATACAGTGTTCTTCCTCACATCCGTTCTTTACCTCAATTTTCTCGTGACTGTGGAAGCCGTGAAGTCATTGGCCTAAAGTAAGACAACATTTCCGTCAAATATTCAGAATAAACAAAAACATAAACCCCCAAACAAGGTTCAAGTATGTAATTAAAGGCCTCACTTACGCTGTAGACTTTAAGCCTTGGTGCTGACACATGAGGGCGATACAATCAAACCGCTCATATATCAATGATGGATCAAACAGCCTGTGTGGGTGTGGCAGGTGGAAATATACGGCATTTAATGATAGAACTGTTTCCTTTGGTCTCAGTCTCTACGGCGTGGAAGAGGAGAGACAGTCACATATGACTCAGGGACAATTTCTACTGGAGGTGAACGTCAGAAGCATTGTATAAACGTGTCAGTCTGTCCCGCTCACCTTATATGTATATATATATATATATTGTAGCTCGCTCCAAAAAGTGTCTTACGGAGGAGTTCGATGAATTTCACAATGAACACTGTTGTCTTGGTATGATTGTCAAAATACTTGGTCAGTTGTCATATTGTTTAACATCGTACAGATACTTTATGGAGCGTGTAAGAGGGCGGGGATGGTAGCAGTGGCCACGGGGTGTGACCTCAGGTGGTGTGGGCTGCCAGCTAGAGTAAGTTCAGGTGGTGCTCGTGGTCGACAGGTCCGGCTGGGTCACCAGGGCCACCGGGGGAGAGGGGTGCGGTGGGCCCGATGTGGACGGCGCCCCCGGAGACGACGCCCACGCCCAGACGCCTACCAGCTGATGACCCCTTCACCTCAGAGGACTTCCCACTCGACTCCTGGACGGTCCTTCAGGGAGACGGCCGGCGGCAGTTCTGTAAATGTCGCCGAGGAGCCGTGGTAAGTGTTGCTGGGTGTAGTGTGCAGTGTGTGTGTGTGTGTCTCCCTAGAGTGCATGTAAAATCCTTGGGTTTAGAGTATATTCTACGGTGTATCTTTGAGGGTGTAAAAAACCACAGGGTGTAGTTTGCATTTCTTTAACACACACACACACTATACGTCAACTTTCCCTTACCATCTAAACTTTCACTCCACTTCCCTCCTGGCCTTTCTATTTTTACCCAGTCTAAAGTACTGTAGGTATAATTCGGGGTAAATTAAGTGTACGATATAACTACTGGTAATAACAGTCTGTCTTGTCCTAAAGTATATTAATTAATGTGATTTCCTTGTAGATTCATCGTGGTTTATATTGAGAGAGAGAGAGAGAGAGACAGAGAGAGAGAGAGAGAGAGAGAGAGACAGAGAGAGAGAGAGACAGAGAGATCAACATACCCCTCTCCCCTTGTTCTTCCCTCAGGGTTCTCCTGGCGCCTCAGGTAAGCCAGGGCCGAGGGGTCTTCCAGGATCAACAGGGTCCCCCGGAGAGAAGGGCGACCCCGGCTCCTTCGACTTCCTTAACCTCATGATCGCCGACGTCCGCCACGACATCCAGAAGCTGCAAGAGAAGGTGTTTGGCCCCGGTGACATGTAAGTCTTGGTACAGTGTCAGTGGTACAGTGTTTGTGTGTTACAGTGTTTATGTGTTACAGTGTTTGTGTGTTACAGTGTTTATGTGTTACAGTGTTTTTATGTAATAGTGTGTTTGTGTGCTACAGTGTTTGTGTGTTACATTATTTGTGTGTTATAGTGTTTGTGTTACCTTGTCTTTGTTACAGTGTCTGCGTGTTAATGTTTGTGTTACAGTGTTTATGTTACAGTATGTGTGTGTTATAGTATTTGTTTGTGTTAGTGTTTGTATGTTATAGTGCCTGTGTGTTATGTCTGTGTTACAGTGTTTGTATGTTATAGTATTTGTGTTACAGTGTGTTTGTGTTGCAGGTTTTGTTTTAGTGTGTCTTTGAATTATTGTATTCTTTGGGTTAAATTGTCTCTCTGCTTCACAAAATCTTCGTCCTCAAGTCACTGTCCAACAATCAATAAACTTGGTAACTTTATAACATCGTTCCTCTGGTAGTGAGACGAACACATTCTTTATACTGTGACACATTTTGATATACTGTACCTACACTATGCACTGAAAGTTGACGACCCACGCAATGTACTGTTTGATATTGTTGGTAAGGAAATAATACTGCAGAGTTTGCAATATCCTAAGCCAGTTTAGCAGTGAAAATTAGATGAAAAAAGTTACTTGAAATATTCCTGTATTGTATAATTTTGCAGGCCAGAGCCGTATGATTTGGCTGGAGCCCTGGCGGCAGGAAGAGGGTCACAAGCGGCCTGGCAGGAGGACCAATACCATACGCAGCTTCAGGAGATCCTAACAGAGGAGGTCGACAATAGGATCTTTGGCGCCGCTAGACGATTCCATCCGAATCAGCTGCAACTCTCGGCTCTCGACGGGGACGAGGACGTCCCTGAAGGTGAGGTAGAGAGTGGGGGAACCACCAAGGCACCCTTGCAAGGTCCTGGACCTGTGCCACCGCCCAGGCCTGTCTTGGGGGATTCTCAAGATCCCTCTTCAGAGGATGCCCACCTTGAGGAACCCCCTCAGGAATACTATGACATGCTCCTCAACAATGGCGGCGAGTCCCTTGACGATTATATTTCAAATTACGATTACGGGTCGACCTCAGACGCCACTTACTTCTCTGAATATGCCGCAGGCGACACCCAATCCGTGTCGCATCCAGAGCCCACCATGTCGACGCCCTCTGCTGCCACCAACTATAATAAGGATCAAGCACCAGCTTCAGCCCTTCCTACAACAGATCGTTACTCTCAGTACGACAGGGAAACAGTGGATAAAAAAAGGGGTCAGATAATTGGATATAGACAGGAGGGTTCAGTTACATCGAGAGACCCGAGGGCGCCAGTGGGAGAGGCGCCGCGGCAGCAGGACTTTAGTCTTTATTCCTCTGAAGGCTCGGAAGAAATAACAGAAACTACGAGGATACAACCAACAGACACGATGATGCCAGAAGGACCTCAGAGCCACATTCCAAGAATTAATTCTATCCGAGAAGGAACACAGGTAAAGGGTGTCTCTGATGTAACCAACACCCGGAACCTTCAGAGAGGGAGTTCCAGTTTATCTTCCCAGAACGAACAAAGTTCTGGTAATCCCACAAGAGCTCTGCCAGATTCCAGGACCTCTAACAATGCCTTTGATGCTCAGGCAATCAAAACCTCCCTCGATAATTTGAGGAGAGATTTTAACTTATTTGACGAAGACGATGGTGGAGGTGAAGTGTCTTCCGGGGAGCAAGTTATCGGTGTTGAGGAACATAACAAAGATGGCGGTGAAGAAGAACAAGACAATGTAAATAGGAGAAGCCAAGAACAAGGATTTGAAAGGGAAGAGTTTACACGAACGAGTTCCCAGGAGATTGTGAATGAAGCAGATATCGATCCCTTGTACTCCCGACGCCATCTGACAGAGAACGACAAATCTCGTATCAGAGAAACTGAGAAACTCATCGACATTCTTGATGACATCTTGAAGGAAATGGAAGAAACGGCTAAGTTCTCGCGCATTACCAGGAATCCTAAAAATTATTCAATGGCCTACGAAGACAACACGACTGTCTCTACAACTGGATCTGAAGATTACACCGAGGCCCGTAAAGGCTCCTTTAGTTCAGAGAAGAGAGCAACAAGCAGTCCACCAACTCCTGGCAAGTCGAGTGTCTATAAAAACAAAAATGTGTTGACTATCCAAACCCACCAAGAACATCGTGTCCCCAGTCCCTCAAAATCAAACACGGATGAAAAAGTCAATTCAGAGGCGCCCATCACGAGACCATGTGAAGACGAAAGTTGGGGCCTCCTCACCACCAGCCCAACACTCAGCAAAGAGGATGAAGAACGCTCAACGCAGCCCAGACAAGACGAGAACCGAAGACCCTCGCAGGATTGAGGTCGGCTGTTACTTTAGTGTGTGTGTATATAAAATACTATCCTACCTGCCTGTTGACGTGTTACACCCTATACTTACAGGAACACGTACCTCAGCCATATGTAGATAAGGTTTACGGACAGTCTAGAAGCAATTTTCTTAATAATTATTACATTTTCCCATAAACTCTTTTTCTGTCACTAAAGTTTAGAAAACGACGTTGGGTTGGTCAGCCAGCCTGTCTGTAGCGCTTCTATTTTATTACGGGAGATTGAGGGTAAATATTACACCAATGGATCAAAGACTAGAAAAGTGCTGACGTCATAGATATATTAGGACAAAAGATTACTGAATATTGATAATATTTCTCAATGTACTGTACTTAAACTTGTAGTTATTATAGAACATCATTATTAAACAATTAATTGGAGAATTTGGTTCCTTACACCAGCACTTGTAAACTGAACCAATTAACCTGTTGAACCCACTACCTGTTGAACCCATTACCTGTTGGATGTTTTACCGGTTGAGGCTACTACCTGCTGAACCCATTACCTGTTGAACCCATTACCTGTTGAACCCACTACCTGCTGAACACACCAACCGTTGAACACCAAGACTCAGTGATCAGAAACAGTAATAAAACAATGGTCTACAGTTCACCTAAGGTTTATGTATACAATTATGTAGCTTTAGTTCTCTAGAAAAAGGTGTACTTGACTTTGTTCTTTCTTGATAAATAATGTATTGTAAACTTTAAACCATTCACTCATACATACATACATACATACATACATACATACATACGTACATACATGTCATGAGTACACTTATTATTGACAAATATTTACAGGGAGAACGTGTCCTTAAAATACATATATATATAAATTTATTTCAGCATTCTCTATGACATCGTAGTGTTAGAAAAGTAGATTTACAAAATACTAGAATAATAATAAGTACTTAAATAATTATAACCTCAACGTTCGAGCGAAGGAAATTATGTTTAAGTTCTCTTGTTTCTCTCTCTTTTTCTCCACAGGAAAAATATTATTATCATCTCTCTCTCTCTCTCTCTCTCTCTCTCTCTATTGTATAGTTATTATGTTATATAAGGTCTTAGCGTCTGTCGTCCTTCATAAACATTGTTAGTATTTTTTTCTTCATATTATTGCTGTTCTTATCTTGGAGTTTATCAATCAATAATATTGTCTTCACCTCATCCTCTATAATTCTTGTGTCTTCAATAATCTAAAGTTTACAGCATATAACATTTATTTACCAGATGTAATGAATGTAACAATTAATAAAATGGTTCCTCGAATATTTTTGTTCAAAGAAAAAAATATTCATGTAAATTGTATTTGACTTAATTAATTATAAATTATTGCACGTACAATATATAAATATGTACTGCTGTAATTACAGGTAAAAGTACATGCACAAGACTTGGTAGAGTGTGTGTGTGTGTGTCAAGACGAGTGCGTATGAACTAAATATTACCGCGGACAGTAGCTAGTTTATTGTGCACCCCATATCCATTGTGTTAACGGTAGCGCAAAAAAATTATTGCAGAGCACAGGTCATAAGGGCTCTGTATATTAGACCCCAGAGGAATTCCAGTACATTGTTTGATTATTTCTGCACTCGGTGCGAAGTGTGGATACAGCCTTAGTATATCAGTCATCTCGCCACCAGATAAAGTGTTGTGCCATTTCATTCACAGTGTGCTTGGACTGTCCTTAAAAGGTTCTATTTTCTCACAATCTACTCCGTAGTGTTGGAGTGTATGGCCATATGTCTCTCCATACACTTTACATTTAGTTTTGTTACTTGTTCCATATATATATGTTACTTGATACATCTTGTGGTAAACAATGAATTAACTAATGCCTGTTTGTACTTGTCTACTGACTTCAAATTCATCAGCAAGTTTTATGGGTTTTGTTTGACATTCCCAGAATATATTCAACAGTGTCTTTATTGGACGCGAGTTTAGCTAAGACATCAACTCTGCTATGTTCACTGAGGCCTATGTGAGAGGGGAGCTTGATCCTGTGATACCCTCGTCAACAGGACACATAAGTTTGTTTTGGGCTTCAGAGACAGAGCGAGTAGTGAAGATAAGGAGTCAGTACAAATGAGATTGTTTGTGGGAGTGACTTCAACAAACGGTGTGTGTGTGGGGGGGGGGGGGGGGATGCGTTGATGTACTAATGTGTGGGCACGTGTGTACACTAAAGTGTGTGTGGATTTGTGTGGGCGTCAATGCATGGCGCGTAGGCATGTGTGTGTTCATTAATGTGTGGATGTTTGTATCGTCTTTGTGCACCAATGTATGATTGTGCTTATGTGTACGTCAATATGTGAACGTGTAAGCGTATGTGTGTGTACTATGGTGGACAAAAGTCCCTTCCCCCAGCCAGCCACAATATGACTGAATAACCTGAGGTTCGAATAACGAAGCAACTGAGGGAAGTGCTGTAATCGTCCAACAGATGGCGCACTATGTAGTGCGTATAAGAGGGGGGGGCAATGGGGGATGGGGGACAGAGGGGGAAAGAGAGGGAGGTTGAAGGAACTTTTGTCCACCATAGTACGTTACTGTGTGAACCTGTGAGCGTATGTGAGTACGTCATTGTGTGGGCATTTGACATTTGGGTGTGTGTGTGTGTGTGTGTGTGTAGGCGTGTGAGTGTGTGTGTGTGTGTGTGTGCGTGTAGGCGTGTGTGTGTGTGTGTGTGTAGGCGTGTGTGGGTGTAAGTGAGCGTCCAAACACACGGATGTTTGCGAGAGGAAACACTGACTGATGTCTGTTTAATGGCGAGCTGTACACAGTGGGATTATGAGGGGTTACTCCCTCCTAAAGAGAGAGAGTGAGAGCGAGAGAGAGATGGAGAGAGAGAGAGAGCGAGAGAGAGAGAGAGAGAGAGAGAGAGAGTTAATAGGTACAGTACAGTCAGAAACAGTGATTGCTGCCCTTCCCCCCCCTAGTAGCAGGAGCCATGGCAAATGAAAGCTTGACGATCGGACAACCCCCCCCCCCCCCTGCCTAAACTACCGGTTGTGTTGGAACTATCATGGATGGTGATGTTGCTCTGTGTCAATATCGGCATTCACTCTCTGTGGGGGGGGGGGGGTGGCAGCAATTACTACTTCTGGTTGTACTTATTGACTCTCTCTCTCTCTCTCTCTCTCTCTCACTATATATTCGTGCTCATACTGAAAATTTACCTTTGCGGAACTTCTCAAAGGCTCAAACATATTACCAAACTTAACTAAAAAATTCTGAGTCTTTTTGAAGTTTGTAATTATAATATGGACAAAATGTTATACCTTGAACAGGTGTTATAATCAGGTGGGATAACTCTGAACACATGTAATAACTAATATAACCTTAATGATCACTTGTTATAGCGATGATAATCCACAATACCTGTTGTTATTACCTGAGATGATAACCCCAGGGTCAGACAGCAGGTGTACAAGAACGCCAGTGTTGGTGCTGCGCTTCTCTCACTTCCTTCCTCTCCCAAAGTATACTGGGGATCCGTGTGTGTGTGTGGACGTACTGAAATCCAACTAATCCTCCAAAATGGTGAGCGAGTTTAATTTATTAATGCTTCTATTATTCTGTTATGGTTCAATGTTGAAATTTAGATATAGGTAATGGTGTAAGTTGTATAAGTTATGAAATAATTAATTATGCAGTAAAGGTGGTGTCTGGTGCTGAGGCTCAGATGATGTAAACAAACCCTACCTGGTCATACAAATTTATTATTTACCACAGTATGTAGATATAGAGTGTATGTACACAGAAAGTGCTAAATATTTTATAGATTCGTTAATGAGACGTAAAAAGGCCATTTAATAACTTGTTGCTACTGGGGTTCTTACGTGGTGTGTGACTGTTTTATACGCCTTGGACATTTTGCCGTGACCGACTGTCCCTACTAACTCTTTGATTGGCAAAGTACTTTCTGTTTAATATGGCGGGAATCCGCCCCTCGGCGAGGAAGTTAAGTAGGTTCCTTTGGTTGATATGGTCATTCCATTAAGTACTCGTATATGGCGCCTATTTTATAATGATAAATTTCCATGCCCCCAAAAATGTGGTTAGGTTTGAGGCTCAGTACTTGGACCATTATTATTTATTATATACATAAACGACATAGATATTGGCAAAGACAGCAACATAAGTAAATTTGCTGATGACACTAAAATAGGACGTGTAATTTAATCAGACGAGGACTCTGCACAACTACAGGAAGATCTAAACAAATTTTTCGAATGGTCGGAAAAATGGCAGACGAAATTCAATGTGGACAAATGTAAAGTACTCAGTATAGGAGATGTAAACAGGGAAACCAGTTACCAGATGAACAACGATGCCATTATGGAATCCGACTGCAAGAGAGATTTAGGAGTAATGAAAAGTAGGAATCTTAAGCCAAGTAAACAATGTGTTTTTGCTCGTAACAAGGTTAATAAAGTACTTGGGTTCATACAAAGGAGTGTTAGTTACAAGACTAGCGAGGTCATCTTAAAATTATATCTTGCTCTTGTGAGACCTCACTTGGATTACGCAGTTCAGTTCTGGTCACCGTATTACAGAATGGATATAGAATCCTTGGAAAGAATCCAGAGGAGAATGACAAGACTAATCCCGGGCATTAGGAACCTTGAGTACAGAGACAGGTTAAAGCATCTTAATTTGCACTCCCTCGAGAGGGAGGATGTTAGAGGTGAGGTGAGGTGGGGTGGGGTGGGGTGAGGTGAGGTGAGGTGAGGTGGGGTGAGGGAGGATGATAGAGGTGAGGTGGGGTGGGGTGGGGTGAGGTGAGGTGGGGTGAGGGAGGATGATAGAGGTGGGGTGGGGTGGGGTGAGGTGAGGTGAGGGAGGATGATAGAGGTGAGGTGGGGTGGGGTGAGGTGAGGTGAGGTGGGGTGAGGGAGGATGATAGAGGTGGGGTGAGGTGAGGTGAGGTGAGGGAGGATGATAGAGGTGAGGTGGGGTGGGGTGGGGTGATGTGAGGTGAGGGAGGATGATAGAGGTGAGGTGAGGTGGGGTGAGGTGAGGTGAGGTGAGGGAGGATGATAGAGGTGAGGTGAGGTGAGGTGAGGGAGGATGATAGAGGTGAGGTGAGGTGGGGTGAGGTGAGGTGAGGTGAGGGAGGTGAGGGAGGTGAGGTGGGGTGGGGTGAGGTGAGGTGAGGGAGGATGATAGAGGTGAGGTGGGGTGAGGTGAGGTGAGGGAGGATGATAGAGGTGAGGTGAGGTGGGGTGAGGTGAGGTGAGGTGAGGGAGGATGATAGAGGTGAGGTGGGGTGAGGTGAGGTGAGGTGAGGTGGGGTGAGGGAGGATGATAGAGGTGAGGTGAGGTGAGGTGAGGGAGGATGATAGAGGTGAGGTGAGGTGAGGTGGGGTGGGGTAGGATTTGAGGAAATGAAATCTGTATTTTATGTATTTTGATGTTTTTTTTTATCCCATGGAAGTTTTTTCCTCCTTGCCAATTTTTCTGTTTTTTTTCTGTTTTTTTTTCCTTCGGCCGACTACAACACTTAACTTTTATGATAATTAAACGTAATGAAAAAATATTTCTTACTTTGTTTTGGGGTAAATTATGCTCGTTAACTCCTCATTTGCATAATTTCATCATTTTATATTTGTTTATGTCTACAATATATTTTTTTAGGCCACCTCAAGAATATTCACTCCAGATTATTTCACCTGAAGATTAACCACCCTAACGAAAGCTAATGTGACTGAACCTAACCTTACGAAAACCTAACCTATCCTAACCCCACCCAAACTAACCTGACCTGACCTGACCTGACCTAACCTAAATCATTAAAAACGGTGCGAAGGAACAGGTGACAAAACAGGTTCTTACCTATTCCATACGAATATGTGAGTGGGATAAGTCACTTGACCCTATTTCCTGTAGGGAGATTGGTAAGGGAGATTGAGAGGAAGGAGGGAGAAAGGTAGGGTGAGAGGGAGGAAGGTAGGGTGAGAGGGAGGAAGGTAGGGTGAGAGGGAGAAAGGTAGGGTGAGAGGGAGGAAGGTTGGGTGAGAGGGAGGAAGGTAGGGTGAGAGGGAGGAAGGTAGGGTGAGAGGGAGGAAGGTAGGGTGAGAGGGAGGAAGGTAGGGTGAGAGGGAGGAAGGTTGGGTGAAAGGGAGGAAGGTAGGGTGAGAGGGAGAAAGGTAGGGTGAGAGGGAGGAAGGTTGGGTGAGAGGGAGGAAGGTAGGGTGAGAGGGAGAAAGGTAGGGTGAGAGGGAGGAAGGTTGGGTGAGAGGGAGGAAGGTAGGGTGAGAGGGAGGAAGGTAGGGTGAGAGGGAGGAAGGTTGGGTGAAAGGGAGGAAGGTAGGGTGAGAGGGAGGAAGGTAGGGTGAGAGGGAGGAAGGTAGGGAGAGAGAGAGGAAGGTAGGGTGAGAGGGAGAAAGGTAGGGTGAGAGGGAGGAAGGTTGGGAGGAGGAGGGAAGGTAGGGTGAGAGGGAGGAAAGGAGGTTGAGAGGGAGGAAGGTTGAGTGGAGGGAGGGAAGTTGAGAGCAGGGAGGGAGGAAAGAAGCGAGTGGTGGAGGGAAAGGGGGGAAGGGTGAGGGAGGGAAGAAGGGAGAGGCGTAAAGCAAAGAAGAAGGACTAATTGGGTGTGGTAGAGAGGAAATGAGAGAATGATAAAGAACGAGGGAGAGAGGGAAGAAAAATTAATGAATGGGGAAGAGGCGGTGGGGAGAATGATGTTTCCTGAAGCGAGTTGAGAGAAAGAGAGAGAGAGAGAGAGAGAGAGCGAGAGAGAGAGAGCAGGAGGGGGAGGAAGAAGAGCAAGAGCAGGGTGCTGGCGTGTGCGTGTTGTGCCTCCTCCAACCCAGCCACGGCAGCAGCTGTGATAGTGTCATACTGGACGGCGCGAGGGGCGGTAGTAGAGGCGAGAGCTGGAATTATACTCGCCGGGTAGCGTACTGTGGCAGAGTCGAGCTAAAGTTACCCAGATCATCGTCTCTGTTGTGTGATATCTGCCATTGTGTGCGTTTGAACTAATGCCCTATCGAGGGGGGGGGGGGTTGTCACTATGGCGTTGAGTGTGCGTTATTGACTTCTGGCGTTGCTACTATGGCGTTGAGTGTGCGTTATTGACCTCTGGCGTTGCTACTATGGCGTTGAGTGTGCGTTATTGACCTCTGGCGTTGTTACTATGGCGTTGAGTGTGCGTTATTGCCCTCTGGCGTTGTTACTGTGGCGTTGAGTGTGCGTTATTGACCTCTGGCGTTGCTACTATGGCGTTAAGCGTGCGTTATTGACTTCTGGCGTTGTTACCATGGCGTTGAGTGTGCGTTATTGACCTCTGGCGTTGTTGTGAGTACAGTGTGTTGACTACACCCTTCAAGTATGTTCCTCACTCAAAATTTCATTCGACGTTGAGAAACTGATGGAGTACTGCAGTGCTTTGAGTGATTGACATAAATACAGGTGCTTTAGACAGTGACATGATCTTCTGACAGTGACTTATGTTATTAGTGGCAGTGACATGATCTTCTGCCAGTGACTCATGCGTCTGATGAACTAACACATACTAGTGACAGTGACTGACATGACCTCTTGATTAACAGACATGTATGTCAGAACATGACCGTGACTATTCTTGACATGAACCATTCAAAGACAGAGGAAAATTTTCTTGACAGGAACATAAAGAAATATTTAAAAAAGAAAATTTACTAGGAATATCAGTGCAATTATTTTGACCCCAATCAATCCACAAGTGTTACCCTAAGAAAACAACTTGACAAAAAACGCAACAACAAAGAAAAAATATTTGACAAAACACAAAGGCAAATTTTCTTGACAGTAGCACAGAATGAAGACAAAATCTCTTACCAAGAAAGACAAAGAAATTTTTCTTCAATACACAAGACTTCCTGTGGCAAATGCTCATTTCCTGGATAAGAACAAATTTTCTTCACAACAACACAGTGAAAAAGACAAATTTTCTTGACAGCAACATAAAACATTAGCAAGAGAAGACAAGTTATTTTCTTGAACATTCTCTCGACTTCAAAAACAAAATACTGTGTTCACTCAAGTTTACTTTCCTTCGTGTACTGGTAGAGTTAGGTAGTGCTCTCTCTCTCTCTCTCTCTCTCTCTCTCTCTCTCTCTCTCTCTCTCTCTCTCTCTCTCTCTCTCTCTCTCTCCTTAAGACAGTCTATTGTTAGGTTAGATTAGGTTTAGTGTGGTTAGGTAAATATGTTAAATAATAAACGTTTGCCAATATAATGCAAGCAACAGAGACTTTGTCCGTGTGTGTGTGTGTGTTTCCCGTGAACTAATTATCTCATAACTTACCTACACCCTGACATAACTACACCCTGACATAACTCCACCCTGACATAACTACCCCTTGACATAACTACACCCTGACATAACTCCACCCTGACATAACTACCCCTTGACATAACTACCCCTTGACATAACTACACCCTGACATAACTCCACCCTGACATAACTACCCCTTGACATAACTACACCCTGACATAACTCCACCCTGACATAACTACCCCTTGACATAACTACACCCTGACATAACTACACCCTGACATAACTCCACCCTGACATAACTACCCCTTGACATAACTACACCCTGACATAACTCCACCCTGACATAACTCCACCCTGACATAACTACCCCTTGACATAACTACACCCTAACATAACTCCACCCTGACATAACTACCCCTTGACATAACTACACCCTGACATAACTCCACCCTGACATAACTACCCCTTGACATAACTACACCCTGACATAACTACACCCTGACATAACTCCACCCTGACATAACTACCCCTTGACATAACTACACCCTGACATAACTACACCCTGACATAACTCCACCCTGACATAACTCCACCCTGACATAACTACCCCTTGACATAACTACACCCTGACATAACTCCACCCTGACATAACTACCCCCTGACATAACTACCCCCTGACATAACTAATTCCCTTAATCTACCTGGACCAAAATAGCCTTAAATGAGAGCTAACATGACACCTGTTCACCATATTAACTCACAGGTCATTTACCTCAGGTGTGTTGCAGAGATGGACACAAACCAACGCGTATTTACGACTCTGTTACGTGTAGTCGACCCGGACTGATGACTCAATATTCTACATATATATTATACAGTATCTTAGTCATTATATTTGTGTTTATTATCATCATAGTGAATAACAAAGCGCACTCAATTTGTACTCAAGATATGATTAATAAGACATTGTTCTATAGTACTGGTTGAGTGAATATGTACTCAATATATACACAGGATATGATAAATAAGACATTAAACTAAAGCAATGATTTCGTGCATTTTAAAAACACGCTGTACTCGATAAGCACATCAACAACATCACAAAAACACCAAAATTATTAGTTACTGAGAGAGACATAAGTGAGCAATGACGAAATAAAAGAAAAATACCAAGAGGTAATAACTACACCGATAAGTTGTTCAGCAGTGGACAGTTAAATATTGACTTCCAGCACAGTACCCGCAGGTGGATGTGACACAGTACCCGCAGGTGGATGTGACAGTACCCGCAGGTGGATGTGACAGTACCCGCAGGTGGATGTGACAGTACCCGCAGGTGGATGTAACACGACTCAAGTACACGCCCACATTAAGTCCTGGGCTGCCCTGCTGAAGTAGTGTACTTTGACAGCGTCCTACAGAGCTGTCTGAACCCACTCACACACGTGCAGCTTTATACGTCCTCGCCCACCACAAACGCCCACGTCCATCTACATACGCCCACGCTTAGCTCCACACACAGACACCCACAACTTGGGAGAGCTGCCCGTGGGTTATGATAGTGGGGGCGGTGATGGACTGGGCTGAAGACTTCAACACCACAATGGGCGGCGAAGACCTCGTCATAGGCCAAGGCACCAACGAGGAGGTGGTGGGCGGCGGGGACGAGTGGCCGCCCACTCCGCCCATCCATTCTGACCTCCTCCACAACCTGACCAGTCATCACCCCAACGAAACGGTGAGAGAGAGAGAGAGAGAGAGAGAGAGTCACATCATTATAACTCATCAATAATCTCCAGAATAATGGAGAAAGTAATTAGTGAGTGAAAATGGAGAGCAATTAATATAAGTTTTAATAAAGGGAAACATTTAGAAGATTATGAGACCTTTAATAATATGGACACTATCACACACACACACACACACACACACACACCTTCCCTTTACACAAACAATTATAAGGTCCTCCTCTCTAGCTGTCCTCCCAGATACTCACCGCCTCTCTGGTTGTGTTGACACTGGGCCAGTAGTGTACTATTGGGCACAAGATATACCACCCATCCGGAGTCCAACCCATTATCACCCTTCTACCACCCACCAACCTAACCTAACCTAACCAATACTAACTTAACCTAACCAAAACTAACTTAACCTAACCAAAACTAACTTAACCTAACCAAACTAACTTAACCTAACCAAAACTAACCTAACCAACACTAACTTAACCTAACCAAAACTAACTTAACCTAACCAAAACTAACTTAACATCAATTCCTTAGGTAGTTCAACCCGACACACACACACTGGTATCAATTTCAACATAGACTTTCAGAAAACTGTCTAATACATTAAAAGTTTCAACTCCTCTCTCGCCAACAGGTCGGAGAAAAGCTAATGAAGGTAGAGTTTCAGGCCAGTTTGAGCGACATTTTGGATTCTCTCTTCACGTTCTAACTTAAGTAAGACAGACGTACTGTATATTCTGAATTTCTTAGTTAGACCGTCAGTTTCTCGTTTAGTGTCAGCCTGTCAGTCTCTCGTTTAGTGTCAGCCTGTCAGTTTCTCGTTTAGTGTCAGCCTGTCAGTTTCTCGTTTAGTGTCAGCCTGTCAGTTTCTCGTTTAGTGTCAGCCTGTCAGTCTCTCGTTTAGTGTCAGCCTGTCAGTTTCTCGCTTCAGCCTGGTAGTCTCTCGTTTAGTGTCAGCCTGTCAGTTTCTCGCTTCAGCCTGGTAGTCTCTCGTTTAGTGTCAGCCTGTCAGTCTCTCGTTTAGTGTCAGCCTGTCAGTCTCTCGTTTAGTGTCAGCCTGTCAGTTTCTCGCTTCAGCCTGGTAGTCTCTCGTTTAGTGTCAGCCTGTCAGTTTCTCGCTTCAGCCTGGTAGTCTCTCGTTTAGTGTCAGCCTGTCAGTCTCTCGTTTAGTGTCAGCCTGTCAGTTTCTCGCTTCAGCCTGGTAGTCTCTCGTTTATTGTCAGCCTGTCAGTCTCTCGTTTAGTGTCAGCCTGTCAGTCTCTCGTTTAGTGTCAGCCTGTCAGTTTCTCGTTTCAGCCTGATAGTCTCTCGTTTAGTGTCAGCCTGTCAGTCTCTCGTTTAGTGTCAGCCTGTCAGTCTCTCGTTTATTGTCAGCCTCTCAGTCTCTCGTTTAGTGTCAGCCTGTCAGTCTCTCGTTTAGTGTCAGCCTGTCAGTCTCTCGTTTAGTGTCAGTCTGTCAGTCTCTCGTTTAGTGTCAGCCTGTCAGTCTCTCGTTTAGTGTCAGCCTGTCAGTTTCTCGCTTCAGCCTGGTAGTCTCTCGTTTAGTGTCAGCCTGTCAGTCTCTCGTTTAGTGTCAGCCTGTCAGTTTCTCGCTTCAGCCTGGTAGTCTCTCGTTTAGTGTCAGCCTGTCAGTTTCTCGCTTCAGCCTGGTAGTCTCTCGTTTATTGTCAGCCTGTCAGTCTCTCGTTTAGTGTCAGCCTGTCAGTCTCTCGTTTAGTGTCAGCCTGTCAGTCTCTCGTTTAGTGTCAGCCTGTCAGTTTCTCGCTTCAGCCTGGTAGTCTCTCGTTTAGTGTCAGCCTGTCAGTCTCTCGTTTAGTGTCAGCCTGTCAGTTTCTCGCTTCAGCCTGGTAGTCTCTCGTTTATTGTCAGCCTGTCAGTCTCTCGTTTAGTGTCAGCCTGTCAGTCTCTCGTTTAGTGTCAGCCTGTCAGTCTCTCGTTTAGTGTCAGCCTGTCAGTTTCTCGCTTCAGCCTGGTAGTCTCTCGTTTAGTGTCAGCCTGTCAGTCTCTCGTTTAGTGTCAGCCTGTCAGTTTCTCGCTTCAGCCTGGTAGTCTCTCGTTTATTGTCAGCCTGTCAGTCTCTCGTTTAGTGTCAGCCTGTCAGTCTCTCGTTTAGTGTCAGCCTGTCAGTCTCTCGTTTAGTGTCAGCCTGTCAGTCTCTCGTTTATTGTCAGCCTGTCAGTCTCTCGTTTAGTGTCAGCCTGTCAGTCTCTCGTTTAGTGTCAGCCTGTCATACTATAACTAGCATATACTTTTTCAACTGAGGCAGACACATCTTATAGTAACAATAGTTATACATAATAAATAATTCAGCATACCAAAACAACTACGAAAATGTCGTAAAAAATATAAAATTAGAGGAAGTTACCCTATGAAGGTGTGGCAGGAACTAAAGTAGCCGTAGAGGTTCTTGACTATTAATTAAGAGTAAAGTTCACGAGGTAACGTCACATTTCAAGGTGTACAGTTGAGGCGTTCTCTCTATTTCCCGCTACAACATTTTCCATTACCTAGAAAACTTTCAGTGTTAATGGAGGTTAAGCGAAAATTGTCTTACGGGGGAGAATCATCCGGTGGTGTGACAAGTTATAATCTCTCGGGATAGAGTCTGTCTCAAAGGATGGGAAGAGTCTGGGGACCTCGCAGACCGCCCTCAACCAGGTATGGTGAGGAGGACAAAAAGTGGACCAAGAAATAAGGGCTAAGGTACAAGATGAATCATTCACTAATACGAGGACAGTGTGGCGGCGGTTACATGAAGCTAGAATTCACCGTCGAACACCAGCTGCTAACAACAGACCGGCTGGGAAGGTGTAAAACAAATGGGGATCATGTAGTATATTTATGCAGGCAAGCTTTCATAACTGTGAATACCTTTACGGTGATAAAAATATGTTGGCATCAAAACGTTAATACGTAATCATGAGTGAAACTGATTGAGGGGAAGATGATCTGGGGCACGAGTGAAGATTGCAGGGGTGTGTGGACCAGGAAAGGGGGGGGGGGGGCAGGTGAGCAGGGCCAGAGTAGTGAGTCAGTGGTTCCAAGAATGGCGTGGAGGGAGGGGGGGGTGAATTCCAAGAGTAGCCGATCAAAGGGTGCGATCTGAACCCCCAGTGAAAATATCTGAGGTTTTGTTGGGAAGATGGACGGTTAGGTGGTGGACTAAACAGCAGGTCCGGGAACATACTGAACCATGGCTGAATGGGGGGGTTAAGGAGGGGCCACGATATCCTCCACAAGATCGTGACTTTCGTTGTCCGTCAGCTAGAGGAAACGGTGACAGTGCCATGACGCTGAATGCCTTATTATTTTTTTATGTTTAAATTTTTTTTTAAAATATCTCTTATAAATTATACAAGGTGGCAGCCACCTCTCGCTCTCCTGGGGTACTTGGCTTCACTCCCATTCCACAAATTTAAATTTAAATTCGTTGCGATTATAATAGGCTAATATTTCTTATTGTGGCCTGGGTGCACGAGATGAAGCATAGCTACTTTTGTTGTTAATCTCAAATGTTCTGGCTGACCAAAAATAACAACTATCATTCTTGTTGTGTGAAAAGATAATCACATTACCACCTCCAGGCGACGGTGCCAGGTGCCCACCCCCCTACCCTGCCAACACCACCTCCAGGCGACGGTGCCAGGTGCCCACCCCCCTACCATGCCAACACCACCTCCAGGCGACGGTGCCAGGAGCCCACCCCCTACCCTGCCAACACCACCTCCAGGCGACGGTGCCAAGTGCCCACCCCCCTACCATGCCAACACCACCTCCAGGCGACGGTGCCAAGTGCCCACCCCCCTACCCTGCCAACACCACCTCCAGGCGACGGAGCCAAGTGCCCACCCCCCTACCATGCCAACACCACCTCCAGGCAACGGTGCCAGGTGCCCACCCCCCTACCCTGCCAACACCACCTCCAGGCGACGGTGCCAAGTGCCCACCCCCCTACCCTGCCAACACCACCTCCAGGCGACGGTGCCAAGTGCCCACCCCCCTACCATGCCAACACCACCTCCAGGCGACGGTGCCAGGTGCCCACCCCCCTACCCTGCCAACACCACCTCCAGGCGACGGTGCCAGGTGCCCACCCCCCTACCCTGCCAACACCACCTCCAGGCGACGGTGCCAAGTGCCCACCCCCCTACCCTGCCAACACCACCTCCAGGCGACGGTGCCAGGTGCCCACCCCCCTACCCTGCCAACACCACCTCCAGGCGACGGTGCCAAGTGCCCACCCCCCTACCCTGCCAACACCACCTCCAGGCGACGGTGCCAGGTGCCCACCCCCCTACCATGCCAACACCACCTCCAGGCAACGGTGCCAAGTGCCCACCCCCCTACCCTACCAACACCACCTCCAGGCGACGGTGCCAAGTGCCCACCCCCCTACCCTGCCAACACCACCTCCAGGCAACGGTGCCAAGTGCCCACCCCCCTACCCTACCAACACCACCTCCAGGCGACGGTGCCAAGTGCCCACCCCCTACCCTGCCAACACCACCTCCAGGCGACGGTGCCAAGTGCCCACCCCCTACCCTGCCAACACCACCTCCAGGCGACGGTGCCAAATGCCCACCCCCCTACCCTGCCAACACCACCTCCAGGTGACGGTGCCAAGTACCCACCCCCCTACCCTGCCAACACCACCTCCAGGCGACGGTGCCAAGTGCCCACCCCCCTACCATGCCAACACCATCACCTTTCCCTGTCCAGTTCTTTTTCTCCACAACTGTTCATAATATTACCATATGAAACATACAATGTGGTTGTTGTTTTACAGAATTGGAACTTGTGTCGATTGTTGGGAAAGAAATAAAGTGTTTTGGGGGGTTAAGTCATCGTAGTTAATAGTTTAAGTCACAATTCTCAAGAGGTTAATGGTATCTGAGACTACGAGTGGCACTACTACTGCTTTGTTGTCACTTGGAATCGAGTAAGACTATCATCAAGCTGTGATACAATGATATTAGTTATTAAGGATGTCACCTTCATTGGTGAGTTTTGAGGTGACTAAAGAAACCGAAACGGGACCGGCAGGGCCGATCACAGTTGTTGCACATGTGGGAGGATACGTCTATTGCGGGAGGGGCGGCGACAGCGTCTTTCCGGCGTTGGAGCGTGTCTGCCTCGGTTTGCAGTCGGGCTAATTCGAAAGTATTGACACCTTCTCGTGCGGTGATCCTCCAAGCGCTACGGTGTGGAGTAATCGTCTCCAAAGTGAGGGGGGTCGATTTGGCATTTTTTCAGGTTTGTCTTAAGACTATCCTTATAGCTTTTCAGTTGCCCGCCTGGAGTGACACACACACACACACACACACACACACACACACACAGGGTCGACTTAAGAAACAAGTTTTTTTGTGTCACTGCAAAAAGGAGAAAAACAATTTAATTGAAATGGAGATTGTCAGGTATTGTGTGTGTGTGTGTGTGTGTGTGTGTGTACATCAGCCAACTCCCGCCAGTGATCAATAGAGCATAAAGGTGATAATAACAGCGAGATAGACTAATCCAAGGTACCAAGTAAGTACCAACTCACTCATAAACCAGCAGACTTGGATCATTCGACTTCATTAAGGCTTGTGGCGGCCACGTCATTCACTACACACTGGGTAAAGAAGTTTATGCCACACTTGTAACTTATAGACGGAAGACTGCAGGTCGTTCGATTCTGCAAGAGACTCAGTTGAAGGTTACAGCAAATGTTGCAATGATTTTTGAGAGTTGTGCAGAGCTGCAATATAAAGATATGTGTATGTTTGAGAGAGAGAGAGAGAGAGAGAGAGAGAGAGAGAGAGAGAGAGAGAGAGAGAAAGAGTTATTTCAAGGTTACCGTCAACAGAAAGAGAAAAGCGTTAGTTAAGGTGTGTGTGTGTGTGTGTGTGTGTGTGTGTGTGTGTGTGTGTGTTGTAACATCTCTCCTTCAAGTATTTCCTTTGACGCCCACGCTCCCCCACCTGTTGGTCGCAGTGTGCCCAGATCAGGGGAGTTAACTCTCTCCACCTCTTAACACGTTTCCATTAACGTAAAATACTTCCCATTTTGTGTTAAATTCTTCTCAGCGTATATTTTGTTTTCTCCTTCAACGTGTTGGTGAGTGTTGGTGAGAGTTGGTAAGTGTTGGTGTGATGTTGGTGTGAGTGTTGGTGAGAGTTGGTAAGTGTTGATGTGATGTTGGTGTGAGTGTTGGTGAGAGTTGGTAAGTGTTGGTGTGATGTTGGTGAGAGTTGGTGAGTGTTGGTGAGAGTTGGTAAGTGTTGGTGAGTGTTGGTGAGAGTTGGTAAGTGTTGGTGAGTGTTGGTGAGAGTTGGTGAGTGTTGGTGAGAGTTGGTAAGTGTTGGTGTGATGTTGGTGTTGGTGTGAGTGTCGGTGTGTGTGTTGATGTAAGTGTTGGTGTAAATAATAATAATAATAATAATAATAATAATAATAATAATTAACGGGTCATTGAAAACGTTCAGGAGCCCGAAGGCTGAAAATATACATTAGACAAAAATGACTTATTACATACAAAGACATGGGGTGGGTGGGTCGTTTAACATGGGGTGGGTGGGTCGTTTAACATGGGGCGGGTGGGTCGTTTAACATGGGGTGGGCGGGTCGTTTAACATGGGGCGGGTGGGTCGTTTAACATGGGGCGGGTGGGTCGTTTAACATGGGGCGGGTGGGTCGTTTAACAAAAGCTTTCATTAATAAAAGGAGGAACAATGATTGAACATACAAATTATTATAGTTTGCAGTTGATGACCCGGGCTGGTCTTTTGCCAAACTGTGTACAGTAAGGTCACGTGGGCCACGTAGGTGTTGATACGAAGGACATCACGTGGAAATGGAGACATCGGGTGGTGTGGTGTTCACGAGGTGTAGTGACACGTCCGTAGGTGTTGATATGAAGGACATAATATCCTTAAATGGATTAGGGCGTGGTTACAGGACAGGAAACAGCGAGTGAGCATTAACGGCACTAAATCCCATTGGAGCAACGTCACTAACGGAGTTCCCCAAGGCTCAGTACTTGGACCATTATTATTTATTATATACATACACGACATAGATATCGGCATAGACAGCAACATGAGTAAATTTGCTGATGACACTAAAATAGGATGTGTTATTAAATCTGACGAGAACTCTGCAAAACTACAGGAAGATCTAAACAAATTTTTCGAATGGTCTGAAAAATGGCAGATGAAATTCAACGTGGATAAATGTAAAGTACATAGTCTAGGAGATGTAAACAGGGAAACCAGTTAACAGATGAACAACGACGCCATTGAGAAATCCGACTGCGAGAGAGATTTAGGAGTAATGATAAGTAGGAACCTTAAGCCAAGTAAACAATGTATATTTGCTCGAAACAAGGCTAATAAAGTACTTGGGTTCAAACAAAGGAGTGTTAGTTACAAGACTAGCGAGGTCATCCTAAAACTATATCTTGCGCTTGTGAGACCTCACTTGGATTACGCAGTTCAATTCTGGTCACCGTATTACAGAATGGATATAGAATCCTTGGAAAGAATTCAGAGGAGAATGACAAGACTAATTCGGGGCATTAGGAACCTTGAGTAC
This sequence comes from Homarus gammarus, assembly GCA_958450375.1. Classification (NCBI taxonomy): domain Eukaryota; kingdom Metazoa; phylum Arthropoda; class Malacostraca; order Decapoda; family Nephropidae; genus Homarus; species Homarus gammarus. The sequence goes on along the minus strand of CAUDMG010003095.1, from coordinate 50,175 downwards.
AGAGACAGGTTAAAGCATCTTAATTTGCACTCCCTCGAGAGACGTAGAGTGAGAGGCGATATGATAGAGGTGTATAAATGGAAGTCAGGGCTGAAAAAAAGGGACATTACAAAGGTACTCAAACTATCCAACCCGGAGCGAACTCGTAACAATTTGTTTTAAATTAGACAAATTTCGATTTAGGCGCGAAATAGGTTAACACTGGTTTGGTAACAGAGTAGTGGATGAATGGAACAAGTTACCAAATATCATTATTAACTCGAATACGCTGGATAGCTTCAAACATAGGTTGGATGCTTATATGAGCAATAGGGGTTGGGTGTAAATGGGACTGCCCGGTATGGGCCAATAGGCCCGCTGCAGTTTCCTCCATTCTTATGTTCTTATCACGTGGTCATAGAGAAACCGAGTGGTGTGGTGTTCACGTGGTATAGTGACACTTCCGTAGGAGTTGACGTGAAGGACCTCACGTGGTCATGGAGGCACAGGATGGTGTAGTGATCACATGGTTTAGTGACATCTTCATAAGAACATAAGAAGGATGAAATAGGGGAGAGAATATAGCGAGAGGATAAAATAGGGGGTGTAAGAATCTATTGTTATTTTGGTAGTGAAGCGATGTTTGGAAAGCAATCACGGAGAGAGAGAGAGAGGGGGGGAGTGGAGGGGAGGGGAGCGGAGGGGGAGAGAGGAAAAAGAGGAGGGAAAAGTGATGATGGATGAGAGAGAGAGAGAGAGAGAGAGAGAGAGAGAGAGAGAGAGAGAGAGAGAGAGAGAGAGAGTCTGCAGGTTATGTGTGTGTGTGTGTTGTCTTATATTTGTCATATATTTCAGCACCCTCGGGACTACTATCATTTATACACTTAAGAATTTATGTCTTTCACTATATCCACACTTTCAATTGTTTATTCCTTGATAGAGGAAGCAGGATCCTAGTGCTGTCACTAGGTACCCCTGTACAATGACACCAGAAGCATCTGGCAAGTGTGGCAAGTATATACAGTATAAATATTATAAAGGGGCTTACTAAAGCCTAAGGAAGGAAGGATATTCTTTTAGCACATTATCAATATTATTTACATAATACCTGGCCAGTATGGGGAGGATCATCGTGTCTCCGTCAGGGGGTCGTGGAGTGGTGGTCCAGCAGGCGTCACGGAAGCGTTGTGTGTGGGGACATCTTAGGAAGTAGTGGATAAGGGTGCGGCTGTCGGGTCTTCTGCATAATGCACAAGAGCGTTGCTCAGGGGATGCGGGGATACCAATCTCCCAAGCAAAGTCATACCGAATGATGATACGGGCAGCAATCACGTCCCCTTTCCGCGACCCTTCCCCATAGACGTATGAGAGGTCAGGAAGTTTACGGAGGACATCGTACCAGGTGGGCGGGGAGTCCAGGGGGATGGCTGCTTCCCGAGCTTCTCTCTGTTTGCGGCGAATTTGGGTCCTAATCTGTAAGAGTGTTCGAGGAACAACGTAGTCAGGTGTGGCCTTGTTGCAGCCAGTCTTGGCAAGGCCATCTGCTGCCTCATTCTATCCACACTTTTACACCATTTTACACTAACTATTTTCACACTTTAATGAGCACGGGAGATGGACATTTGTGATCTGATTTAAAACTCTTCCCAACAACCATTGTCACCAGATGCTAACATAACCATTTTGTTTTTTCACGTGACTTAACCTCAGCCAATCAGAATGTTTTTCCACGTGACTTAACCTCAACCAATCAGAGTCCGAGGCGCTGCATTGGTGGCCAGAAAGAGAACTACAAAACCAAATAAAAAAAATCACTTCTATAATTTAATGTTTCGTTTTCTTATTTTTCTGGTCTGGAAGGATTATTTATAACTTGGTCTTTGCACTCTACTTAATTACTTATTTAAGAGTTCACTTATAAAATTACTTATAAATTGTCTTGATTCGGACAACTAATTATAGTCACTGGCGGTGGTGTCGGCTTGAGCTTAAAGAAATTCGAAATCGTGGGACCCAGAGTATAAGGAGAGGAGAGGGATGTGAGTGGGGTTTGGGAGAGGGATATGTGAGTGGGGTGGGAAGAGGGATGTGAGTGGGAAGAGGGATGTGAGTGGGGTAGGAAGAGGGATATGTGAGTGGGGTGGGAAGAGGGATGTGAGTGGGAAGAGGGATGTGAGTGGGGTGGGAAGAGGGATGTGAGTGGGAAGGGGATGTGAGTGGGTAGAGGGATGTGAGTGGGAAGAGGGATGTGAGTGGGAAGAGGGATGTGAGTGGGGTTTGGGAGAGGGACATGTGAGTGGGGTGGGAAGAGATGTGTGTGTGTGTGTGTGTGTGTGTGTGTGTGTGTGTAAGTATTGTACACATACAACACATATACACAAAACGTTCACACTCACAAACGCACACAAACACAAATACGTAAAACGCATTGTGACAGACTAAAACAAACACACACACACACAAACACCTTATATTAGCTTCACTCTCGTATTTCGTCCCCTAGCTGAGAACACTGACGAAATTCTCCCTTTGTTGACTCTCTCTCTCTCTCTCTCTCTCTCTCTCTCTCTCTCTCTCTCTCTCTCTCTCTGTTTACTGCTTTACCCCAAAATAGTTCCATTTAACTATTGTTCCTTTCCCTTCTCTTCCCCTCCTTCTCTCATTCCCTCCGCACGCTGGAGAGAAGACAGTGATGGGGAGAAACCAGTCTGGGGGAGAGGAGAGGGGGGTGGGAAAGGGAAAAGGTGAAGAAGAAAAGAAGGGAAGGGAAGATGAACAGGGTAGGAGGGAAGGAAGGAAGAGGAGAGATAGGAATTAGAGGAACGAGGAAGAGTGAGCAGGAGACGAGAGGCAGAAGAAAGATAACGGGAGATGTGTATAAACATTATACAATGAATAGGTTTAATCATCACCATCACCATCATTATTATTATCATCATCACCATCATCATCACCATCATCACCATCATCATCATCACCATCATCATCATCATCATCGTCATCATCATCATCATCATCATCATCACCATCACCAACATCAACATCATCATCATCATCACCATCATCACCCTCTTAGTCTTCCTCTTCTTCCTCGTCCTCTTATGTCTCTTATTCTTCATCTGTCTCTGCCTTTTCTTCCTCCTTATCTGTCTCCTCTTAATTTTCTTCCTCTGTCTCTTCCTCTTTCCCTCCTCTGTCTATACCCTTTCCTCTTCTTCCCCATTTTCCTCTTGCTCCTCTTTCCCTTCTTCCTTTTTTTCTCCCTCCTCTTACCTCCTCTTCTTCCTTCAGTCGGCTATATTGGTTATTTACTGAATTACCTCCGAGACAAATTACTCGTAAATTTCACGACAAAAATGATTAACGAATCGTTTTCTATAACTTGAAGAAGACGTATTTACAATGGCTATTTTCGATTTTCGTACAAACATACATACATACATACAAACATACATAACATACATACATACATACATAGTAAATATAAAGATTTATCTAATTTGTAAATAATGAGTAACTTTCAAGTAGTATTTTCAGTTGCAGAAAACTTCAATGTTGAGGAATAAGCTGTGGGGCCCAAGGGCTCACCAGCCGAAATTACTTGTCTGAGCCTGGTAGCTCTCTATCGTGCAATGCTGCTATAGTGGTACTTGTTGTTGTTATTATTACCATTACTGTTGTTAATATTGATATTATTATTCATCTTTCTTCCCCTCATTCTCTCCCTTTCTATTCCACCTCTTCTCTTCCCCACTTCGCTTAATTCCCTTATTAACTTCCTCTACCATCTCTCCTCTTCCTCCTCCCCTCTGTCACCCATTCTACATAATCAACTGTGATGTTAAGTTGTCAGGGTAAAAGAAAAGAGACAGACAGAGTGACAGATGGTAAGGAGGGGAACACCTGAGAGACAGAGTGACAGATGGTAAGGAGGGGAACACCTGAGAGACAGAGTGACAGGTGGTAAGGAGGGGAACACCTGAGAGACAGAGTGACAGGTGGTAAGGAGGGGAACACCTGAGAGATAGAGTGACAGATGGTAAGGAGGGGAACACCTGAGAGACAGAGTGACAGATGGTAAGGAGGGGAACACCTGAGAGACAGAGTGACAGGTGGTAAGGAGGGGAACACCTGAGAGACAGAGTGACAGATGGTAAGGAGGGGAACACCTGAGAGACAGAGTGACAGGTGGTAAGGAGGGGAACACCTGAGAGACAGAGTGACAGGTGGTAAGGAGGGGAACACCTGAGAGACAGAGTGACAGATGGTAAGGAGGGGAACACCTGAGAGACAGAGTGACAGGTGGTAAGGAGGGGAACACCTGAGAGACAGGGTGAGAGATGGTAAGGAGGGGAACACCTGAGAGACAGAGTGACAGATGGTAAGGAGGGGAACACCTGAGAGACAGAGTGACAGGTGATAAGGAGGGGAACACCTGAGAGACAGAGTGACAGGTGGTAAGGAGGGGAACACCAGTCTGTTTACTACCGCAAGTGTGGACGGAACCTCCACCACAGATGTTTATTTTTAACCCTGTCATATAAGTTGAGTACGTGTGTACTCGGACGGACCTATAGACTGGAAAACATGTTCATTATCATCATTCTTGCCTGACCAATATTTAAAGGTTTGAGGCGTATTTTTTCCTTCCGTTGGTCTAGTTAAGTTTTTACTGACTATAGATGTGAAGGCTATGGGTAGTAGTAGTAGTAGTAGTAGTAGCAGTAGTAGTAGTAGTAAAGTAATTCTTAGACATAACCATCCCACGCGATACTACTACCTTCAATTAATAACATAAGAACATATGAATGGAGGAAACTGCAGCGGGCCTTTTGGCCCATACAGAGCAGTCCCGTTTACACCCAACCCCAATCACTCATATATCCATCCAACCTGTGTTTGAAGCTGTCCAGCGTGATAGAGTTAATGATGATGTTTGATAATTTGTTCCACTCGTCAACTACTCTATTTCCAAACCAATGTTCAACTATCACGAGCCTAAATCTAAATTTGTCTTATTTAAAACCATTGTTATGAGTTCGCTCCTGGTTGGATAGTTTGAGTACCTTTGTTATGTCCCCTTTGTTTAGCCCTGACTTCCATTTATACACCTCTATCAGGTCGCCCCTCACTCTTCCTCTCTCGAGGGAGTGTGAATTAGGATGCTTTATACGCCCAATTTTAGTGTCATCAACAAATTTACTTATGTTGCTGTCTACGCCCAAACTTATGTCGCTTATGTAAATAATAAATAGTAATGGTCCAAGTACTGAGCCTTGGGGTACTCCACTAGTGACGTTACCCCAATCGGATTTAGTGCCGTTTATACTTACTTGCTGTTCCCTGTCCTGTAACCACGCCCTAATCCATTTTAGAATATCTACCCCAATTCCATGAGCCTCCACATTTCGTATAAGTCTTTTGTGGGGAACTCTGTCGAAGGCTTTGTTAAATTAATACATTAATACATTTAAACATTAATCGTGCCCGTCGTCCACTGATTCGAAAACAGTTGAAAAGAATGTTATTACGAGCAACGCGCATGCGTGCGTAGTGTCAACAAAAACTGTAAGAGACCGCTCCTTAAAAGTCGTATTTCTGACGAATTCAGCGAGTCTACTAATCCCAGCCTGTGCAGACAACTATAGTAAGACCCAGTTATCAGCACAGTGGCATCTATTTTTTTTTTTTTTTACTTTTGGACTTTGTCATTTTATTGGGATAAAACATCTGGTCCTACCACCCGATCCCTCTGGGCAAAATTTTTCAACTTGCGCATGCGCAATGTGATAGTGTGACGTAGCAGTGACGTCATTACCACTCCACCTGACTGCAGTGTTGCCAACGTGCCCTATGCCCGCCGTTAAACGCTCCAGTTCGTTGGAAACGACGGCAGTAGGTGACAGTGATGCTGACGACTTTCTTCTTGAAGACAAGTCAAAGAAGAAGCAGAAACCTCAGAAGTCAGGGTCTCCAGCAGGGGCCACAGCTCCCCCCCCCCCCCCCGCACCCCTTCTGGGGCTGTAGAGGGTGGACTCCTGTCATCGGGGTCCCCAAGTGAGCTTACATGTGGCTCAATGACCGACCCTCCGCCGACGATGGACATAGGGGATTCCCTTTGTCTCCCTGCCCCGTCGCGCCTTCGTCGTCTCGCCTTTCCTCGGGACTTGCCCCTGAGCACACGGACGACCTGGGTCTTCCGTCACTGCTCTCCACTTCAGGACTCAACACTTCGCCTCCGCCGAGGTCCCACAGCCGTGATAGTCACCACACAAATGGACGAGACGGGACGCCTGCTCACTCAGGTGGGCTTTCCTGCTCCCCAGGGGGAGTTGATGCTGAAGTTCACCATCATCACCCCAGAAACTCGTACCCTGGGCGATCCCTACCGACGATCTTCGCCCTCTTCTCCCACAACTACTGGACATGGAACGCCGCATCAACCCGGTCTCCAAACGTCCATCCAACGAACTCATCGGCGGGTGGGTGGGCCCCCTCCCTCCGAAGGTGAATGTAGGACCAATTCACAACTGTCCTCTCGACCGATTTATCGGAACCCCGAAAATCTGTGGTCGTTGCCAATCGTAGAAACACCGCACCTGGGAGTGCACGAGGATGGTCGCCTGCGGTTTCTGTGCAGGTCCTCACGACACAGTGGAATGCAAATCGAAAATTCAGAACAAAATCCCAGTTATTCCACGGTGCGTCAATTGCCATGGCAGTCACCACGCCTGGAATGCCAATTACCCACAGCGTCCTGGCACTCGCCCGGGGAAAACTTACCTTGTACCACCGCCCTCGTCTCTGACGAAGCCCCAGTCAACCAAACCTCACTCCTATCCACCACCGCCTCTTCCATCCACCAAGGATTTCCCATTGATCTCCTCTCCTCTACCATCCCCCCTATCACCCCTACCACCCATCCTTTCTCCCCTCCTCCCTCTCCTTGCCGTTCTTGGAACAAGGTCGTTGCCGGCCCTGCCACACAGTCACCACCACCTCGGTGGGAGCCGACCTTATATATAGGACCCACCAACTGACGGAGTTAGTTCAGTCCTCTTGTCATACAGTTCACATCCTTTGAGTGACACTCGTCACCTGTGACATACCTAATTTATTTGTGTTGTTCCTGTCGCCCCCAATGTGGTATAAAATATGTGAGTACCTATTTATGTCTCTATTTATGTCCATCAGTATTTGTTTAGTTACATTTAAGTAATTCAATGTTGTTTCACGTTAGTTAATTTCAGTGTTAGTTTTTATATGTTTATGCAGTGTTAACGTAATACAATGCTTTATTTTTATTCTTTAGATGTTTCAATGTTTAGTATCATTTGTGTCTTAAAAGTTTCGATAGTGAATCAGTTTGTTGTGACAGCCTACGAGGCTCTTTATTGTGTTAATATTTAATTAATTAAATTCTTAAAGGTTTACTTTATTTATTTTTATTCCCTTTTAATTTACTTCTCTTTTTTGTTTGGTTACTCCTAGAGCCTGGATATTAAAGTAAATTAAGAGACGGCTTCACAGTGTACAGGTGCATTAGTTGAGAAAATATAATACATTATTGTATAAATATATTAAGGTTTATAATATAAATATATCAGTTGTATTAATAACATCAAGGTGTTCAATGATGTTGATGATGATTATGATTATGATGACTTCCAATTTGTGTCTATATAATATTTTTTTTTGTACAGTAAGCCGTAATGGTGGCAGAGTGGAAGTCGCCATCCCATACAGACGTAACTAATTACCATGTTATAGTCTTTCCCTCCATCAGTTCTTATACTTCCCACAGCTTCACAACCACTAACTCCTGCCACCCCTTCCCTTCTGCCACCCCTTCCCCCTTCCCCCCTCCCACCCTTCTTCCCTCCCTGCCACCCTTCTTTCCTCCCTGCCACCTCTTCCTCCCTGCTACCCCTTCCCTTCCTGCCACCCTTCTTTCCTCCCTGCCACCCTTTCCTCCCTGCCACCCCTTCCCTCCCTGCCACCATATACGCTAGTGCCACCACCCTCACTACTTCCTCTACCATTTATTCAGCCACTAATGTTCAAGAGCCCTAGATACTTCCCCTGTCACGAACTCCGCTACTTCACCCCTCACCACTAACCCCCCCCCCCCCGCCATCAGACAGCTAATGGCACGAACTGAGACGATAATGAGGTCCTGGTACCACTTATCCCACCCCCCTCCCCCCCATCACCACCACCACTAATTGGACAACTTCCCCCTTTCACACAGGTAGCAGCCCGACCTAAGATGTTTAATCTCATTTACCACCAGCAAAGATCTCCCCTCCCCCCACCACTAATTTTACCACTTACCCCCTCCCTCCACCACTAATTTTACCACTTACATCCACCACTTTCCTCTTCCCCCACCACTTACCTCCTCCCCACTGCAAACGTTTTCTCCCCACCACCAAAGTCTCTCTCCCTCTCCCAGCAGATAATGGCTCGCCCTGAGGTACTGGGACCCGGGTACCACAAGCAACTGCGTCAGGGTATCCTCGGCGTGATGTTCTTGGTGGCACTGGTGGGCAATTCTCGGGTCATGTGGAGTCTGAGGAGCAAGTGGGGCAAGAGAGGACGAATGACCATCCTCAGCTTCAACCTGACCTTAGCTGACACGCTAGTCGTCCTCGTCACCATCTTAGGTAGAGTGCTTCATCATCCTCGTCCTTCGTCACCATCTTAGGTAGAGTACTTCATCATCCTCGTCCTTCGTCACCATCTTAGGTAGAGTGCTTCATCATCCTCGTCCTTCGTCACCATCTTAGGTAGAGTACTTCATCATCCTCGTCCTTCGTCACCATCCTAGGTAGAGTGCTTCATCATCCTCGTCCTTCGTCACCATCTTAGGTAGAGTGCTTCATCATCCTCGTCCTTCGTCACCATCCTAGGTAGAGTACTTCATCATCCTCGTCCTTCGTCACCATCTTAGGTAGAGTACTTCATCATCCTCGTCCTTCGTCACCATCTTAGGTAGAGTACTTCATCATCCTCGTCCTTCGTCACCATCTTAGGTAGAGTGCTTCATCATCCTCGTCCTTCGTCACCATCTTAGGTAGAGTACTTCATCATCCTCGTCCTTCGTCACCATCTTAGGTAGAGTACTTCATCATCCTCGTCCTTCGTCACCATCTTAGGTAGAGTGCTTCATCATCCTCGTCCTTCGTCACCATCCTAGGTAGAGTACTTCATCATCCTCCTCCTTCGTCACCATCTTAGGTAGAGTACTTCATCATCCTCGTCCTTCGTCACCATCCTAGGTAGAGTGCTTCATCATCCTCGTCCTTCGTCACCATCTTAGGTAGAGTGCTTCATCATCCTCGTCCTTCGTCACCATCTTAGGTAGAGTGCTTCATCATCCTCGTCCTTCGTCACCATCTTAGGTAGAGTACTTCATCATCCTCGTCCTTCGTCACCATCTTAGGTAGAGTACTTCATCATCCTCGTCCTTCGTCACCATCTTAGGTAGAGTACTTCATCATCCTCGTCCTTCGTCACCATCTTAGGTAGAGTGCTTCATCATCCTCGTCCTTCGTCACCATCTTAGGTAGAGTGCTTCATCATCCTCGTCCTTCGTCACCATCCTAGGTAGAGTACTTCATCATCCTCGTCCTTCGTCACCATCTTAGGTAGAGTACTTCATCATCCTCGTCCTTCGTCACCATCTTAGGTAGAGTACTTCATCATCCTCGTCCTTCGTCACCATCTTAGGTAGAGTACTTCATCATCCTCGTCCTTCGTCACCATCTTAGGTAGAGTACTTCATCATCCTCGTCCTTCGTCACCATCCTAGGTAGAGTACTTCATCATCCTCGTCCTTCGTCACCATCTTAGGTAGAGTGCTTCATCATCCTCGTCCTTCGTCACCATCCTAGGTAGAGTGCTTCATCATCCTCGTCCTTCGTCACCATCTTAGGTAGAGTACTTCATCATCCTCGTCCTTCGTCACCATCTTAGGTAGAGTGCTTCATCATCCTCGTCCTTCGTCACCATCTTAGGTAGAGTGCTTCATCATCCTCGTCCTTCGTCACCATCTTAGGTAGAGTACTTCATCATCCTCGTCCTTCGTCACCATCTTAGGTAGAGTGCTTCATCATCCTCGTCCTTCGTCACCATCTTAGGTAGAGTGCTTCATCATCCTCGTCCTTCGTCACCATCTTAGGTAGAATACTTCATCATCCTCGTCCTTCGTCACCATCTTAGGTAGAGTGCTTCATCATCCTCGTCCTTCGTCACCATCCTAGGTAGAGTACTTCATCATCCTCGTCCTTCGTCACCATCTTAGGTAGAGTACTTCATCATCCTCCTCCTTCGTCACCATCTTAGGTAGAGTACTTCATCATCCTCGTCCTTCGTCACCATCCTAGGTAGAGTACTTCATCATCCTCGTCCTTCGTCACCATCTTAGGTAGAGTACTTCATCATCCTCGTCCTTCGTCACCATCTTAGGTAGAGTACTTCATCATCCTCGTCCTTCGTCACCATCTTAGGTAGAGTACTTCATCATCCTCGTCCTTCGTCACCATCCTAGGTAGAGTACTTCATCATCCTCGTCCTTCGTCACCATCTTAGGTAGAGTGCTTCATCATCCTCGTCCTTCGTCACCATCCTAGGTAGAGTGCTTCATCATCCTCGTCCTTCGTCACCATCTTAGGTAGAGTACTTCATCATCCTCGTCCTTCGTCACCATCTTAGGTAGAGTGCATCATCATCCTCGTCCTTCGTCACCATCTTAGGTAGAGTGCTTCATCATCCTCGTCCTTCGTCACCATCTTAGGTAGAGTACTTCATCATCCTCGTCCTTCGTCACCATCTTAGGTAGAGTGCTTCATCATCCTCGTCCTTCGTCACCATCTTAGGTAGAGTGCTTCATCATCCTCGTCCTTCGTCACCATCTTAGGTAGAGTACTTCATCATCCTCGTCCTTCGTCACCATCTTAGGTAGAGTACTTCATCCTCCTCGTCCTTCGTCACCATCTTAGGTAGAGTACTTCATCATCCTCGTCCTTCGTCACCATCTTAGGTAGAGTACTTCATCATCCTCGTCCTTCGTCACCATCTTAGGTAGAGTACTTCATCATCCTCGTCCTTCGTCACCATCCTAGGTAGAGTGCTTCATCATCCTCGTCCTTCGTCACCATCCTAGGTAGAGTACTTCATCATCCTCGTCCTTCGTCACCATCTTAGGTAGAGTACTTCATCATCCTCGTCCTTCGTCACCATCTTAGGTAGAGTGCTTCATCATCCTCGTCCTTCGTCACCATCTTAGGTAGAGTGCTTCATCATCCTCGTCCTTCGTCACCATCTTAGGTAGAGTACTTCATCATCCTCGTCCTTCGTCACCATCTTAGGTAGAGTGCTTCATCATCCTCGTCCTTCGTCACCATCTTAGGTAGAGTACTTCATCATCCTCGTCCTTCGTCACCATCTTAGGTAGAGTACTTCATCATCCTCGTCCTTCGTCACCATCTTAGGTAGAGTACTTCATCATCCTCGTCCTTCGTCACCATCTTAGGTAGAGTACTTCATCATCCTCGTCCTTCGTCACCATCTTAGGTAGAGTACTTCATCATCCTCGTCCTTCGTCACCATCTTAGGTAGAGTGCTTCATCATCCTCGTCCTTCGTCACCATCTTAGGTAGAGTGCTTCATCATCCTCGTCCTTCGTCACCATCTTAGGTAGAGTACTTCATCATCCTCGTCCTTCGTCACCATCTTAGGTAGAGTACTTCATCATCCTCGTCCTTCGTCACCATCTTAGGTAGAGTACTTCATCATCCTCGTCCTTCGTCACCATCTTAGGTAGAGTACTTCATCATCCTCCTCCTTCGTCACCATCTTAGGTAGAGTGCTTCATCATCCTCGTCCTTCGTCACCATCTTAGGTAGAGTACTTCATCATCCTCGTCCTTCGTCACCATCTTAGGTAGAGTACTTCATCATCCTCGTCCTTCGTCACCATCTTAGGTAGAGTACTTCATCATCCTCGTCCTTCGTCACCATCTTAGGTAGAGTACTTCATCATCCTCCTCCTTCGTCACCATCTTAGGTAGAGTACTTCATCATCCTCGTCCTTCGTCACCATGCTCCTCCTTCTTGTCATCATACTGGTTTTCGTTTCTTCCTCAATTGGCTAAATGAGACAGACAGACAGACAGACAGACAGACAGACAGACAGACACTTCCGAGAATCAGGATAATGCTGAAGACTCGGCCAGAATTATCCTTTGGTCTCCGAGGCCCCGAACAGGACGGTTGGTGCTCAGTAATTAGTCGAGTGACCCATGAGCAGATTATGTACCCTTTGGGCATTCTCTCTCTCCCTCACACCTTATATTACCTCCCTGTTTATTACTCTCTCTCTCTCTCTCTCTCTCTCTCTCTCTCTCTCTCTCGTTTGTGAGAATTTGTACAGGTAATCATTAATTCCTGGACACATTTGTAAATTTTCTTAACGCCAGGTAACTCTAATGGTATTCTTCAGCACAGGTAATGTTGTTGGCCTTTTCACCATATAATCTTTAGATAAACAGGTGATCAAGGTAACTACGCAATATCCCATAAATCCTCTTGATATAATAACTTGGAAATGTCTCTTGCAACGGTTGCTATATTGCATCATCCTATTGAAAGTAAATTGGTCAATCAAATCTAGTCTCTTGTAATGTAAAGACGAAACGAAAAATTCACCCAGTCTTTCCCGGTATCAAACACTCTTTACAGTCTCCTCAATCAGTGTTTACAGCCCCTCCTCCCAAGTTCCCTCTCAAGGTAATAAATGTTCTCTTACCCTACACTTGGAGGTGGCAACACTAAGTTATCGGACATGTAAACAATTATATAATCATCTTGTGATGTCTTTTTATATTTATGAATTTAATATTTATGATAAAGAAAAAAAAACATACACACGTCTTAATATTTATGATGATTCATTGAAGAAACAAAACTTGTCTAATATATTGATTTAGTGTCAACCATTGTTTATGTATTTGCACTGTCTGTATGTACGCTGATCCATATAAAGTTAAGATTTGACTCTCTCTCTCTCTCTCTCTCTAACTAAATCAGATTTCCTTCTTGTTATCCTAAACTTTTCAGGACAATATTTATTCAACAGAGACGTTGCACAAACATCCGAGATGGTTTAAAAAAAGATCCATGTTCCTCAGCGTGTTGTCAGGTCTTTGTGTTGTTTTGTATTCATAAAGAAGTCATGAGACGGTCTTTTATGTTTGAGGTTTAATTAAATATATTGTTGTTAGATATATTTACTTATCTTTGTCTATTTTATGTGTATATTTTATTATTGTTATTCTTATTATCTTCTCTGCTACCGTCCATTTTGGGTCTCTCAAAGATTCAGGTTCCAATGCCAGGTTTAGGAAGAATGGTCCTGGCCTCTCTCTTTCTCTCTCTCCTTTATATTTTTTAATTTTTCTTTCTCTCTTCTCTTTCTCTCTTTCCTCCCTTTTCCATCTAACTGACTTCTCTTTCTCCCTTCTCTCGTTCTTCCTCTTCATCTATGTCTCCTTTCCTTTCCTTCCTCCCACTCTTCCTTCCTCCCACTCGTCCTTCTTCCCTTTCCTTCCTCCCGCCCTCCTGCTCTCCATCCCCCTTCCTACCCTCCATCCCTTTTCCCCCTTCTACCCACAATCCTCCTTCTTTCCCTCCTTCCTCTTTTCGTCCTCCTTCCCCCCTCTTTCTCTCCTGCTACCCTCCATCCTCCTTTCTTCCTTCCCGTCCTCTTTGCTTCCTGTCTTCTAGCCCTTCATCCTCCTTCCTTTTCCCTCCTCTTATCCTCCTGCCCTCCTCCTACCTATCCTTTCCCTCCTCTCTCCATCCCTACATCCAGTAACTAATAAAATAACCTGATCAGAAGCTGTTATATGTTTTCTAAAAGGACTAAAATCAGCTTTCATATCGGTTAACACGGACGGGGAGAAAACACGGACGGGGAAACAACACGGACGGGGAGACAACACGGACGGGGAGAAAATACGGACGGGGAAACAACACGGACGGGGAGAAAATACGGACGGGGAGACAACACGTGCGGGTAGACAAACGGACTTGGACACAAGACGGACGGGTAGAATGATCATACGGTCCTTGGCAATGAATGTTAATGTCTGATAGTAATTACGGACAGTGGGAAGGAAAAAAAATGACCGGTTATTGAATAAATCTTGTCCTCTTCCCTTCCCCTCACTCCTTATCCCCCCCTTCTCTCTCTCTTAATCCCCCTCCCCCCTACCCTCCCCTCACTCCTTATTCCCCCCCTTCTCTCTCTCTTAATCCCCCTCTCCCCTCCCCTCCCCTCACTCCTTATCCCCCCCCCCTTCTCTCTCTCTTAATCCCCCCTCTCCCCTCCCCTCACTCCTCATAATCCCCTAAAAAATAGAAATAGGGTACGAGTGTGTTTGCCAGGAGCTGGGATGGGGGGACAGGGTGGACAATATCTTGTCTGGTAATGGGAACAAACCCATTATCTGCCTCAGTGCAGGAGGCAATGATATTGGCCGGTGTGGGAGTGAGGAGCTTCTTGATAAGTTCAAGGCAGCTATAGAACGTATAGGGGTGAAGGGACGGATCCCTGTCATGTGTGGTGTCCTTCCTAGGAGGAGAGTTGGCAATGAATGCTTCTCAAGGGCAGCGGGTGTCAACTGCCGTCTTGACAGATATTGCAAGTCAATATCAGTCCCATTCATTGACAACTGGAACAAATTTTACCGCAGAAGGGACCTTTTTACTAGGGATGGGGTGGCAACCCTGGCTGGCTCTCTTTTGAGAGCAGTTTAAAAGATATCGAAGTCTTTAAGTTGCTCGGGGAACATGTAAGCACGGAGATCGAAGACACTGCAGTGGGCGCGGGTAAACAAAATTATAAGTTACAGAGAAATAGTGCTAAGAATTATAACAAAACGAAATTGGGCAGGAGAGTTAAAACCTAAACGCGACAAAGTGAGGACTCGGATCACGACTAACTTAAATGTCTACTACGCAAACAGTAGAAGTATGAGAAACTAAATGGGTGAAATCAGGGCGTTGGTATGTACCGAAAAAATCGATATAATAGCATTCACTGAAACATGGATAAACTTACTCAAGTGAGTTACCTGTGGAATATCAAATTTAAGGTTACAATTTATTCCAAACCGATAGGCAGATTAGGAAAGGAGGCGGAGTAGCAATCTATGCCAGGGTTAATATGAAGTGTGATATCAATAAGGAAATAAAAAGTGAACTGAATACAGAAACAATTTGGATAGAATTAACCGATGGTAGGAAAAAATTAATCATAGGAATAATATATAGACCTAATCTTGATAGAGTTAATGAGCGACTTATTTGGGATGAAATGCGCAGGGCTTCCATACATAGCAAAGTCTGTATAGTGGGCGATTTTAACTTTAGTCAAATAGATTGGATCAACCTTACGGGTAACACAAAATCAGAGGATTTTCTTGGAACAGTTCAGGACTGTTTCCTAAGTCAACATATAACCGAACCCACCCGGGGTAATAATAAACTCGATTTAGTTCTGTCAACAGCGAGCATATAGTGGAGTTCCCCAAAGCTCAGTATTTGGACAATTACCATTTATTATATACATAAACGACATAGATATAGGAATAGACAGCAACATAAGTAAATTTACTGATGACACTAAAATAGGGCGTGTAATTAAATCTGACGAGGACTCCGCAAAACTACAGGAAGATCTAAACAAATATTTCGAATGGTCTGAAAAATGGCAGATGAAATTCAACGTGGACAATTGTAAAGTACTTAGTCTAGGAGATGTAAACAGAGAAACCAAAACATCAGATGAACAACGATGTTATAGAGAAATCCGAATGTGAAAAAGGTTTAGGAGTAATGATAAGTAGGAATCTTAAGCCAAGTAAACAATGTGTATTTGCTCGAAACAAGGCTAATAAAGTACTTGGGTTCATACAAAGGAGTGTTAGTTACAAGACGAGAGAGGTCACCCAAAAACTGTATCTTGCGCTTTTGAGACCTGACTTGGATTACACAGTTCAATTCTGGTCACCGTATTACAGGATGGATATAGAATCCCTAGAAAGAATTCAGAGGAGAATGACAAGACTAATCCCGGGCATTAGGAACCTTGAGTACGGAGACAGGTTCAAGCATCTTAATTTGCACTCCCTCGAGAGACGTAGTGTGAGGGGCGACCTGATAGAGGTGTATAAATGGAAGTCAGGGCTAAACAAAGGGGACATTACAAAGGAATTCAAACTATCCAACCAGAAGCGAACTCGTAACAATGGTATTAAATTAGACAAATTCAGATTTTGGCGCGAAATAGGTAAACATTGGTTTGGAAAAGCGTAGTGGATGAATGGAACAAGTTACCAAACATCATCATTAACTCGAATACGCTGGATAGCTTCAAACATTGGCTGGATGGATATACTGTTTGAGCAATAGGATTTGGGTGTAAATGGGACTGTCCAGTATGGTCCAATAGGCCTGTTGCAGTTTCCTCCATTCTTATGTTCTCAGATGTAGGTCAAGGTAGAAGTGAGGAGGGAGGGAGGTGGGGGAAATAAGTGATGGTAATTGAAACGGAAACGAGGGAAAGAAGAAGGGAGGTGGGGAAAGAGAGAGGTATGAAGGTTGGCGAAGGAAGGGAGGAAGGATGGTGATGGAAAGAAGGGAAAATGGGAGGCAAGGAAGGGGGAAAGGAGTTGAAGGAAACAGGCAATGAGAAGGGTGTTGAGGAAGGAAGAGAGACAGGAGAAAAATGAAGGGAGGAAACGCAGAAAGGGAGGTGAAGGAAAGAAGAATGAAGGAATGAAGGCAAGGGCGGGGGATGGAGTCGAGGAAAAGAGGAATGATAGGAAGGGGGAGATAAGAGTCGAAGAAAGAAGGTGGGGAAAAGGGAGAAAGGGAAAAAGGAAGGGTGAAAGGGGAAAAGGGAAGGGTGAAAGGGGAAAAGGAAGGGAGAAAGGGGAAAATTAAGGGAAAAGGGAAGGGAGAAATGGGAAAATAAAGGGAGAAAAAGGAAAAGGAAGGGAGGGAGGAAGGGGAAACAGGAAGGAAGGGAACCGGGAGGAAAGAGGAAAGGAAGATAAAGTGAAGAAAAGAGCCAGGGTCGTCAGTGAGATATTCCATCGCTGTTACAGAGAAATATTAGTTCATTACCACACAAAGTTGCTTCTTCACACTATGAATACATTAAGACAGAAGCCACCTATAAATCTCATCGTGTAAAGCATTTTGTGAGTAAGAAATGAATGTTACTATGCTGTTTTATTATAGTACTATAGTTTAGAGAATATTTAAAATTCATATCTACTATTTCATCGACTCCAATTCCTCATTTGGTGATTGGAAAGTTGAAAGAGATTTTTTGTATTTACTGGAAATTATATTTTCCTCCGTCAAGGACGTTCATAATTTTTCAACTGAAAAACATAAACAAATGAGGTTACATTATCAGGTATCTATGAAGGTCTTCCTCACACTGATTGATGCTTCTCTCACTTGATTGTCTCGGAGCCAAATAATCCTTTAATTAGGCAATCAATCAAGGTGACATCCCCGTATTGTATACCTGGCTGTTGACGACCACAACTCAAGGTTAGGTCTGTCTCTACCATATATTGTGACAGCCTCGATGATCACAGTTTTTAAGTTCCTTCATGCCACCAGTCCTTCTATCCCCCGGCTCTCCTCCTACCCTTATTCTCTTTCGGCCAGGTTTACACTTCTTTATCAAAATTCTCTCTAAGCATCACAACAATGGCCAGGTTAGAGAAGGATTTAAGTAAACATTAAGTTCCTCTCCCTTCCATGGCCATTGCCTTATCTGTTTATGCCGCTTGTGTATCTCGCACCCAGGTCAGCTCATGTGGGAGGTACTAGACATGCACTGGTATCTATCCAACGTGGCCTGCAAGCTGTATAAGGTGGCGTCGACCTTCGCCATCACCTCCAGCAACTACATGCTCGTCGCCATCGCTATCGACCGCCACGAGGCTGTGGTAAGGCCACTCAACCCATTTATCAGCGCCAAGAACCTGGTGCTGGCAGCCTGGGCCGTTAGCCTCCTTCCTTCTCTGCCCAACCTCTTCGTCTTCTTGAGGTAGGCCATCTTGTGATCTCGTCTGCAGGTATTGTAGATTCTTCTATCATCTCTTCAAGCAGGTCTTCACATTATTTACTCCTTGGGATAGGTTGTTCCCGCTCTTTCTCCTTCCTCTTCATTTCAGGTAGGTTCTCTTGTTGTCTCTTCTTCAGGTAGGTCCTCCTCTTCTCCCTTCTTCAGGTAGGTCTTCCTCTTATCCCTTCTTCAGGTAGGTCTTCCTCTTATCCCTTCTTCAGGTAGGTCTTCCTCTTATCCCTTCTTCAGGTAGGTCTTCCTCTTATCCCTTCTTCAGTTAGGTCTTCCTCTTATTCCTTCTTCAGGTAGGTCTTCCTCTTATCCCTTCTTCAGGTAGGTCCTCCTCTTATTCCTTCTTCGGGTAGGACTTCCTCTTATCCCTTCTTCAGGTAGGTCCTCTTTTTATCCCTTCAGGTAGGTCCTCCTCTTATCCCTTCTTCTGGTAGGTCCTCCTCTTATTCCTTCTTCAGGTAGGTCCTCTTTTTATCCCTTCAGGTAGGTCCTCCTCTTATTCCTTCTTCAGTTAGGTCTTCCTCTTATCCCTTCTTCAGGTAGGTCCTCTTTTTATCCCTTCAGGTAGGTCCTCCTCTTATCCCTTCTTCAGGTAGGTCCTCCTCTTATTCCTTCTTCAGGTAGGTCCTCTTATTCCTTCTTCAGGTAGGTCTTCCTCTTATTCCTTCTTCGGGTAGGTCCTCTTCTTATCCCTTCAGGTAGGTCTTCCTCTTATCCCTTCTTCAGGTAGGTCCTCTTCTTATCCCTTCAGGTAGGTCCTCCTCTTATCCCTTCTTCAGGTAGGTCCTCCTCTTATCCCTTCTTCAGGTAGGTCTTCCTCTTATCCCTTCTTCAGGTAGGTCCTCCTCTTATCCCTTCTTCAGGTAGGTCCTCCTCTAAGAAGAAACGTTTGTCGGTTTATTGTCCACAACATTTTCAGTATCCCGTTCCTCATTTATATAATACATCCTCTCTATCTCTCTCTCTCGTATTTCTTAATCTTTCTATATCCCACTTATTCTATAAAACATCGTCACTCACATTCTCTCTTTCTCTCACCCCCCCCCCCCCCTCCTCATTCTCTTCTTCCCGCTCTCATTTGCTGAATTGGCATGCATTGAGGGGATGCTCAGCGGATAATAAGTAATTTTAAAGTATCCTGGAAAAACGTTCTTCGGATATTGCAATCCAAGGAGATAAAAGTTTTCCTGGGGCGAAATAAAGTACATTGGATTACCTTAAAAAGCGCCACTTTACACAAGTTGAGAAGATTCCCTACGGAGAAGAATCTCGTCTAGGAATGGCTATGTTGCGGTAGAAAAAACAAAACAAATATTAATACAACTAAGACTCCATCCCTGTCACTGCACTCCCCACTGAGGCCGGAATCTTCCTCTTCAAAGCACTATGACTCTTGTTTCCATCATGTTTCCTTTGAGGTTCATTAAAACCCTTGAACCAGATCATGATGAAACAACAGACAATATCTTGGAACATGACACAATGGGAGAAATCACTGCAATTGTTGAAAATAAAACCAATGTCGTCTCGTCTGTGGTAAAATAAAGGGGGGGGAGGAGGATTACGTTGGTTGTTGAAAAAAAATGGTGCAGTAGTTGGTTGGAGCCTCAATAACACATTTTCCGCACCACTAGTAACATTATATCACCTGTCAGTTCAAATTCTCAGTGACTCCCGCGGTTAGTTTCTCATCCCGCTAGTTAGTTCCCACTACACTAGTTAGTTTTCCACATCGCTAGTTAGTTTCCCGCGTTGCTAGTCAGTTTCTCACCCCGCTAGTTAGTTTCCCATGTCGCTAGTTAGTTCCCATGTCGCTAGTTAGTTCCCATGTCGCTAGTTAGCTTCCCATGTCGCTAGTTAGTTTCCCACTTCGCCGGTGACGTCATTTCGTATGAGTCAGCATTTTGAGATTTAAATCTTATCATTGGGCATCTCTACTGTACACCCCTTCAACACCCCACTACACCCACACCTCTACACCACCACCTACACTGACTTTAGTGGCTGCTAGACACTCTTCGTCTCTCCACCAGGTACGAGACGCAAGACGGAGGTGTTTACTGCGTGTCTAAGTTTTACACCAAGGAGCTGGATAACAACTTCAGAAAGGTGAGTCAAGTTGTGTTATTCGGTGTGTATGTGAGCGACTTAATAATCTGATAACATTTTACTTTGTGACCTAATAACCTGGTGAGCTAATAACCTGTTATCTAATAACCTGGTGACCAGATAACCTGGTGACTTAATAACCTGGTGACTAAATAACCTGGTGAGCTAATGACCTGTTATCTAATAACCTGGTGACCTAATAACCTGGTGACTAAATAACCTGGTGAGCTAATAACCTGGTGACTAAATAACCTGGTGAGCTAATAACCTGGTGACTAAATAACATGGTGACTAAATAACATGGTGAGCTAATAACCTGTTATCTAATAACCTGGTGAGCTAATAACCTGGTGACTAAATAACCTGGTGAGCTAATAACATGGTGACCTAATAACCTGGTGACTAAATAACCTGGTGAGCTAATAAACTGTTATCTAATAACCTGGTGACTAAATAACCTGGTGAGCTAATAACCTGGTGAGCTAATAACCTGTTATCTAATAACCTGGTGACTAAATAACCTGGTGAGCTAATAACATGTTATCTAATAATCTTGTGAGCTAATAACCTGGTGAGCTAATAACATGTTATCTAATAATCTTGTGAGCTAATAACCTGGTGACTAAATAACCTGGTGACTAAATAACCTGGTGACTAAATAACCTGGTGAGCTAATAACCTGTTATCTAATAACCTGGTGAGCTAATAACCTGGTGACTAAATAACCTGGTGAGCTAATAACTTGTAACCTAATAACCTGGTGAGCTAATAACATGTTATCTAATAATCTTGTGAGCTAATAACCTGGTGACTAAATAACCTGGTGAGCTAATAACATGTTATCTAATAATCTTGTGAGCTAATAACCTGGTGACTAAATAACCTGGTGACTAAATAACCTGGTGAGCTAATAACCTGTTATCTAATAACCTGGTGAGCTAATAACCTGTAACCTAATAACCTGGTGAGCTAATAACCTGGTGAGCTAATAACCTGGTGAGCTAATAACCTGGTGAGCTAATAACCTGTTATCTAATAACCTGGTGAGCTAATAACCTGTTATCTAATAACCTGGTGAGCTAGTAACCTGGTGAGCTAATAACCTGTAACCTAATAACCAGGTGAGCTAATAACCTGTTATCTAATAACCTGGTGAGCTAATAACCTGGTGAGCTAATAACCTGGTGAGCTAATAACCTGAACCTAATAACCTGGTGAGCTAATAACATGGTGAGCTAATAACCTGGCGAGCTAATAACCTGGCGAGCTAATAACCTGGTGAGCTAATAACATGGTGAGCTAATAACCTGTAACCTAATAACCTGGTGAGCAAATAAACTGGTGAGCTAATAACATGGTGAGCTAATAACATGGTGAGCTAATAACATGGTGAGCTAATAACATGGTGAGCTAATAACTTGTAACCTAATAACCTGGTGAGCTAATAACCTGGTGAGCTAATAACCTGGTGAGCTAATAAGCTGTAACCTAATAACCTGGTGAGCTAATAACATGGTGAGCTAATAACCTGGTGACCTAATAACCTGTTATCTAATAACCTGGTGAGCTAATAACCTGTAACCTAATAACCTGTTGAGCTAATAACCTGGTGAGCTAATAACCTGGTGAGCTAATAACCTGTAACCTAATAACCTGGTGAGCTAATAACATGGTGAGCTAATAACATGGTGAGCTAATAACCTGTTGAGCTAATAACCTGGTGAGCTAATAACCTGGTGAGCTAATAACCTGTAACCTAATAACCTGGTGAGCTAATAACATGGTGAGCTAATAACATGGTGAGCTAATAACCTGGTGAGCTAATAACTTGTAACCTAATAACCTGGTGAGCTAATAACCTGGTGAGCTAATAACTTGTAACCTAATAACCTGGTGAGCTAATAACATGGTGAGCTAATAACATGGTGAGCTAATAACCTGTTGAGCTAATAACCTGGTGAGCTAATAACCTGGTGAGCTAATAACCTGTAACCTAATAACCTGGTGAGCTAATAACATGGTGAGCTAATAACATGGTGAGCTAATAACCTGGTGAGCTAATAACTTGTAACCTAATAACCTGGTGAGCTAATAACCTGGTGAGCTAATAACCTGGTGAGCTAATAACTTGTAACCTAATAACCTGGTGAGCTAATAACCTGGTGAGCTAATAACCTGTAACCTAATAACCTGGTGAGCTAATAACATGGTGAGCTAATAACTTGGTGAGCTAATAACCTGGTGAGCTAATAACCTGTAACCTAATAACCTGGTGAGCTAATAACATGGTGAGCTAATAACTTGGTGAGCTAATAACCTGGTGAGCTAATAACCTGTAACCTAATAACCTAATGAGCTAATAACCTGTAACCTAATAACCTAATGAGCTAATAACCTGGTGAGCTAATAACCTTTCGTCCACAGGTGTACCTGATGGTGGTCCTCGTGCTGGTGTTCGTCTCTTGCCAGATGTTGCTGCTCATCCTTTACCTGAGGATCTACTTCACCATCTGGCGACAGTCCTCGTACTTCAAGTGAGTCAGCAGGAGGGAGGGTGAGAGGAAGGAAGGGTGGGAGAGAGGGTGAGGGGAAGGGAGGGAGAGTAATGGGAAGGGAGGGAGGGAGAGGGGAAGGAGGGAGGGAAGAAGGAAGGAGGAGATGAAGGGTGGAAGCTAGGGAGGGAGACCGAATGAGGGAAGATGATAGTAACGTATGTGTGTGTGTGTGTGTGTGTGTGTGTGTTGATAGTGACGTGTGTGTGTGTGTGTGTTGATAGTGACGTGTGTGTGTGTTGATAGTGACGTGTGTGTGTGTGTTGATAGTGACGTGTGTGTGTGTGTGTGTTGATAGTGACGTGTGTGTGTGTGTGTGTTGATAGTGACGTGTGTGTGTGTGCGTGCGTTGACAGTAACGTGTGTGTGTGTGTGTGTTGATAGTAACATGTGTGTGTGTGTGTGCGTGTGTTGATAGTAACGTGTGTGTGTGTGTGTGTGTTGATAGTAACGTGTGTGTGTGTTGATAGTGACGTGTGTGTGTGTGTGTTGATAGTGACGTGTGTGTGTGTGTGTTGATAGTAACGTGTGTGTGTGTGTGTGTGTGTGTGTTGATAGTGACGTGTGTGTGTTGATAGTGACGTGTGTGTGTGTGTGTTGATAGTAACGTGTGTGTGTGTGTGTGTGTGTGTGTGTGTTGATAGTGACGTGTGTGTGTGTGTGTTGATAGTGACGTGTGTGTGTGTGTGTTGGCTGACTCACCCAAACACATCTGTCCTCCTGTTTCTCTCTAGGGTCAATAGCTAATGGGAAAATCTCTCGGAAGAACCTAAGTGGCTATGAAGAGCTGAAGGAGGATTACATAGGGACTGGCAATGATTGGATGAGACTGGGAGATTATACGTGAGATGGGGGAAAGCTTGGATACTACGATGACTTAGGGAGATGGGAAAAAATTAAGAATTTTTATGATGCTGAGTTGGATTGGGAGGGAGAATAAGAGTGAGAAATATTAAGAGTGATAGTCAGAGAAATAATACTAAATTGAGAGAGAATATGATGAGAGATTGTGAAAGGTATAGAGAAAATCGAGTCTAGACAAGATGTACCTCTAATTTGTCTCACACTACTCCTTACTCTCCCTCATTCTCACTTTCTTTCTCATTCCTAAGTATAATTCTCTCGTTCTTGTGTGGTTATCTTCTCCCTGACTCTCTTAAAGAATAATCTCCCTCTTCTCCCTCACTCTTACTAACTCTCCCAATGGAAGGAATGGATATTTTTCCTCCCTTCCTTTCTCTCTCTTTTTCTTACTCTCTCGTCACTGCATCTCTCTCTGTCTCTCTATATTTTCTTTCTCCGTGTTCTCTCTCTTTCTATGTTCTACTTTTTTCTTTCTACACACATCCCCGCTGTTTAACCCCCCCCCTAACCTCCACCTTGATCACCCACATTCTCACAGCCTCCACTCCCTCAGGAGGAACAGTGACAGTCGTCGGTCCAACAGCCTTCTGCCTAAAGCCAAGACGAAGACTCTTAACATGACCATCGTAATTGTCGCCACCTTCTTCATCACAAACACGCCTTACGTCACACAGGTGAGAAGCCTTACTTCATACAGGTGAGAAGCCTTACTTCATACAGGTGAGAAGCCTTGCTTCATACAGGTGAGAAGCCTTACTTCATACAGGTGAGAAGCCTTGCTTCATACAGGTGAGAAGCCTTACTTCATACAGGTGAGAAGCCTTGCTTCATGCAGGTGAGAAGCCTTACTTCATACAGGTGAGAAGCCTTACTTCATACAGGTGAGAAGCCTTACTTCATACAGGTGAGAAGCCTTACTTCATACAGGTGAGAAGCCTTACTTCATACAGGTGAGAAGCCTTACTTCATACAGGTGAGAAGCCTTACTTCACACAGGTGAGAAGCCTTGCTTCATACAGGTGAGAAGCCTTACTTCATACAGGTGAGAAGCCTTACTTCATACAGGTGAGAAGCCTTACTGCATACAGGTGAGAAGCCTTACTTCATACAGGTGAGAAGCCTTACTTCATACAGGTGAGAAGCCTTACTTCATACAGGTGAGAAGCCTTACTTCACACAGGTGAGAAGCCTTGCTTCATACAGGTGAGAAGCCTTACTTCATACAGGTGAGAAGCCTTACTTCACACAGGTGAGAAGCCTTGCTTCATACAGGTGAGAAGCCTTACTTCATACAGGTGAGAAGCCTTACTTCATACAGGTGAGAAGCCTTACTTCATACAGGTGAGAAGCCTTGCTTCATACAGGTGAGAAGCCTTACTTCATACAGGTGAGAAGCCTTGCTTCATGCAGGTGAGAAGCCTTACTTCATACAGGTGAGAAGCCTTACTTCATACAGGTGAGAAGCCTTACTTCATACAGGTGAGAAGCCTTACTTCATACAGGTGAGAAGCCTTACTTCATACAGGTGAGAAGCCTTACTTCATACAGGTGAGAAGCCTTACTTCACACAGGTGAGAAGCCTTGCTTCATACAGGTGAGAAGCCTTACTTCATACAGGTGAGAAGCCTTACTTCATACAGGTGAGAAGCCTTACTGCATACAGGTGAGAAGCCTTACTTCATACAGGTGAGAAGCCTTACTTCATACAGGTGAGAAGCCTTACTTCATACAGGTGAGAAGCCTTACTTCACACAGGTGAGAAGCCTTGCTTCATACAGGTGAGAAGCCTTACTTCATACAGGTGAGAAGCCTTACTTCACACAGGTGAGAAGCCTTGCTTCATACAGGTGAGAAGCCTTACTTCATACAGGTGAGAAGCCTTACTTCATACAGGTGAGAAGCCTTACTTCATACAGGTGAGAAGCCTTACTTCATACAGGTGAGAAGCCTTACTTCACACAGGTGAGAAGCCTTACTTCATACAGGTGAGAAGCCTTACTTCATACAGGTGAGAAGCCTTACGTCACACAGGTGAGAAGCCTTACTTCATACAGGTGAGAAGCCTTACTTCATACAGGTGAGAAGCCTTACTTCATACAGGTGAGAAGCCTTACTTCACACAGGTGAGAAGCCTTACTTCACACAGGTGAGAAGCCTTACTTCATACAGGTGAGAAGCCTTACTTCACACAGGTGAGAAGCCTTACTTCACACAGGTGAGAAGCCTTACTTCATACAGGTGAGAAGCCTTACTTCATACAGGTGAGAAGCCTTACTCAACAGGTGAGAAGCCTTACGTCATACAGGTGAGAAGCCTTACTTCATACAGGTGAGAAGCCTTACTTCATACAGGTGAGAAGCCTTACTAAACAGGTGAGAAGCCTTACTTCACACAGGTGAGAAGCCTTACTTCATACAGGTGAGAAGCCTTACTTCATACAGGTGAGAAGCCTTACTTCACACAGGTGAGAAGCCTTACTTCATACAGGTGAGAAGCCTTACTTCACACAGGTGAGAAGCCTTACTTCATACAGGTGAGAAGCCTTACTTCATACAGGTGAGAAGCCTTACTTCATACAGGTGAGAAGCCTTACTTCACACAGGTGAGAAGCCTTACTTCATACAGGTGAGAAGCCTTACTTCATACAGGTGAGAAGCCTTACTTCATACAGGTGAGAAGCCTTACTTCATACAGGTGAGAAGCCTTACTTCATACAGGTGAGAAGCCTTACTTCACACAGGTGAGAAGCCTTACTTCATACAGGTGAGAAGCCTTACTTCATACAGGTGAGAAGCCTTACTTCACACAGGTGAGAAGCCTTACTTCATACAGGTGAGAAGCCTTACTTCATACAGGTGAGAAGCCTTACTTCATACAGGTGAGAAGCCTTACTTCATACAGGTGAGAAGCCTTACTTCATACAGGTGAGAAGCCTTACTTCATACAGGTGAGAAGCCTTACTTCATACAGGTGAGAAGCCTTACTTCATACAGGTGAGAAGCCTTACTTCATACAGGTGAGAAGCCTTACTTCATACAGGTGAGAAGCCTTACTTCATACAGGTGAGAAGCCTTACTTCATACAGGTGAGAAGCCTTACTTCATACAGGTGAGAAGCCTTACTTCACACAGGTGAGAAGCCTTACGTCATACAGGTGAGAAGCCTTACTTCATACAGGTGAGAAGCCTTACTTCATACAGGTGAGAAGCCTTATTCACACAGGTGAGAAGCCTTACTTCATACAGGTGAGAAGCCTTACTTCATACAGGTGAGAAGCCTTACGTCATACAGGTGAGAAGCCTTACTTCACACAGGTGAGAAGCCTTACTTCATACAGGTGAGAAGCCTTACTTCATACAGGTGAGAAGCCTTACTTCACACAGGTGAGAAGCCTTACTTCATACAGGTGAGAAGCCTTACTTCATACAGGTGAGAAGCCTTACTTCATACAGGTGAGAAGCCTTACGTCATACAGGTGAGAAGCCTTACTTCATACAGGTGAGAAGCCTTACTTCACACAGGTGAGAAGCCTTACTTCATACAGGTGAGAAGCCTTACTTCATACAGGTGAGAAGCCTTACGTCACACAGGTGAGAAGCCTTACTTCATACAGGTGAGAAGCCTTACTTCATACAGGTGAGAAGCCTTACTTCATACAGGTGAGAAGCCTTACTTCACACAGGTGAGAAGCCTTACTTCACACAGGTGAGAAGCCTTACTTCATACAGGTGAGAAGCCTTACTTCACACAGGTGAGAAGCCTTACTTCACACAGGTGAGAAGCCTTACTTCATACAGGTGAGAAGCCTTACTTCACACAGGTGAGAAGCCTTACTTCACACAGGTGAGAAGCCTTACGTCATACAGGTGAGAAGCCTTACTTCATACAGGTGAGAAGCCTTACTTCATACAGGTGAGAAGCCTTACTTCACACAGGTGAGAAGCCTTACTTCACACAGGTGAGAAGCCTTACTTCATACAGGTGAGAAGCCTTACTTCATACAGGTGAGAAGCCTTACTTCACACAGGTGAGAAGCCTTACTTCATACAGGTGAGAAGCCTTACTTCACACAGGTGAGAAGCCTTACGTCATACAGGTGAGAAGCCTTACTTCATACAGGTGAGAAGCCTTACTTCATACAGGTGAGAAGCCTTACTTCACACAGGTGAGAAGCCTTACTTCATACAGGTGAGAAGCCTTGCTTCATACAGGTGAGAAGCCTTACTTCATACAGGTGAGAAGCCTTTCTTCATACAGGTGAGAAGCCTTACTTCACACAGGTGAGAAGCCTTACTTCACACAGGTGAGAAGCCTTACTTCATACAGGTGAGAAGCCTTACTTCATACAGGTGAGAAGCCTTACTTCATACAGGTGAGAAGCCTTACTTCATACAGGTGAGAAGCCTTACTTCATACAGGTGAGAAGCCTTACTTCATACAGGTGAGAAGCCTTACTTCATACAGGTGAGAAGCCTTACTTCATACAGGTGAGAAGCCTTACTTCACACAGGTGAGAAGCCTTACTTCACACAGGTGAGAAGCCTTACTTCATACAGGTGAGAAGCCTTACTTCATACAGGTGAGAAGCCTTACTTCATACAGGTGAGAAGCCTTACTTCATACAGGTGAGAAGCCTTACTTCATACAGGTGAGAAGCCTTACTTCATACAGGTGAGAAGCCTTACTTCATACAGGTGAGAAGCCTTACTTCATACAGGTGAGAAGCCTTACTTCATACAGGTGAGAAGCCTTACTTCATACAGGTGAGAAGCCTTACTTCATACAGGTGAGAAGCTCTTCAATATTCAACTGTTTACACAGACACACACACACACATTTCTTTTCTTTCCTCCTCAACTTCCATACTCATTCACTATGCATTTTCCATATACAGTATCTTCAAAACTTCAAATACAAAATTCAGCTCCAATTTCTTAACCATATAAAATTCCCAATATTCGTGGCAGCTTTGACGACCTTCCCATTACTTATGCAAATTGTCCATTGGGAAGGTGGGCTGGTGTTCCGGCGAGGCAGGGAGAACATTACCATACGGGGTTCACTTTTATCTGCCACTAACTCACCTGTAGAAAAATCTCTTGTGAAAATTCCCTCTCCAGCTTGCATCTCAAAAGTCTCTTCTCGCGATTATCTCTCAAATAAACATCACAATAGTCTCTGCCGCAGTTATCTCTCAAACAAGTATCTCAAAAGTCTCTCAACAGGGTAAGGACTCTACATTGCTGTTGTGGTTATTGAGACTCCCACAATACTAACTGAAATACACAAAAAATAAACCTTGGTGAAACAAAAGAAGAATGGATCACAATAAGTTAACATAACCACAAACAGTAATAACCAGAGGATTAGTGATAATTTAGAATAATTAATAAGATCTTAAGAATAAACCACAACTAATCAGGAATTATGAAATGTAAAATAAATAATGTAAGAAGAATAAAACAATTAATATGGACGTTCAGTGAGATATGATAAATATATATGAATAATATATGGCAGCAAACACACATTAGGATCTTTAAACATATAACAGTAAAGAGGAACTTCACAAAGCCTTTCTTTAATTATTTTTTACTTTTTCGTTGTTATTCCTCGTCAAAAACAGTCTTTGTCTTGATTCGCAGATATTTCTTGCTCAATTTGCTTGTTTCATTATCCTGTGTGAAAATAATCTCTGGCTTACGTAGAATATTAATGACTTGTTTATCATTTCAACGACAGATAATAATCGAGTTATTGTTGTGTTAGTGACCTCATGCATTAACTCGTGTCTCAGTTGTTTATCTCTTCTCAGTACACAAAAGGATAAAATGTTAATGATATTTTCTAATCTTTTCTCTCATCATAAGTTAACTATTGATGGTGCTTGGAATCGTTTCGTATCACAATTTCTCTCCTACAATCTCCTTTAAATGTAGTTCTCTTTCCTACAGTCTCTAAAGTTAATTGTCTCTTCCAGTTATCTCTCCTACAATCTCTGAAATCTCTCTCTCCCTATCTCCCTCAGGAGCTCATGATGGCCTTCTGGGACATGAACAAAATCAACCCCAATGTGCTGGCGCTCTTCGGGATCATTTCGGCATCCAACTCGTGCTTCAACCCTTTCATCTACCTCTTCTTCTGTCCCAAGAGGGAGGGGAGGTCGCTGGAGAGTTATCGGGTCACCTTCACGAGACGCTGGAACACCCTCAACAGCAGCAGGTCACCTCCAACACCTGCCTCCGCCCAGGCTTATTCTACCACCGGCACCAGCAGTAGGGGCAGCAGATGAACACCGATGGAGGACACAGAACCTACCGAAGGACACTCCAGCAGCAGCTGCACGTGAGGTCTGTTTACATGAGGGACCGATCTGATTCCTGGTAAAGAACGGTTTGAGTCTGATGGACTTGAAACATCTGGTGAACATGTCAATGATTGTGATTATATAAGGATCTCGTGAATGTCTGGTGACTTAATGAATGTGTCGACACTTGGTGGACTTGTCAAGGTCTAGTGAAAATATCAGAATCTGGTTAACGGATCAAGTTTTCGTGCAAGAGTACAGGAAAAAGGAAAAACTTATTGACATTCATAATCCAACAGGTGCCTCATGTATGGTGATCATCTCTGTTGAACACTGTAGAGTGTAGATGATAACAAGAGTGCATCTGCTGTTCAAACACATAAGTAATTGTTCCCTTACAAGAAGTAAGCTAAAACAACCACTGATAAAGATCAGTGATTTCCAAGTACAAAGTAGTTTGGTATGTTGCAGCTGTCTTACGACCAAACATGGATTTGTTAAGTTTCCTCTAAAAAGTTTGCTGTCTGGTTTTAAAATGGCTATCAAGCAATATGAAGTTCTATAAATGTATCTATGATTCATGTAGACTTAGTCAGATAGAGGTGGCAATGTTCATGTCAGTGAGAGGAACAATTCTAGTTAGGTGCCTGTAAGTGCAAACTTGGTGACACTGGTTCAAGGCCCCGGATACCAGTGTTGCCCAAGTGAGGCACTGGGTGTTTAGTACAGCTGAAAGAGACAGGAGTGATGAAACAGTGTTGAATATAGTAAACCTTTTCCATGTTTGTTATACCATGGGTGTGTAGACGTGTGACTGACATTATGATCTTGCCCCAATGGTATAGATAAAATGTGGGAGAATGAAATCTTAATAATTACTATGTTATAGGATTGAACTGTCTGCTGTACTTGTGTGATGAATAAATCAAAATAATATTCCTCGAAAGATCTTCCTAGAGTCTTCAAAAACACACACACACACACACACACATGTATATATATATATATATATATATATATATATATATATATATATATATATATATATATATATATATATATATATATATATATGCAAGTAAATCACTGTGGGTGCGCATGATCCAGGTATATGCTGATAACCACAAGGAAAGAAGAAAACACGAAGTTGCCAAGCGCTTCGTGTAATTCACATCTTCAAGGGTGAGTACAGACTAAGGAGAAGTACAAAACAAGGTATATATATACAGAGGAGGGTGAGATTAAGTCCACAATGGTCAGGTATTAGGTAATGACCCTACTAGTCTTCAAAATGCACCTGGTTACAAATCTTCTTAATTACGAAATTATCCAGTTTGTACATACTTGCATTCCCTAGAAAGACGAAGAGAGCGGAAAGATATGATAGAACTATTTAAGTGGGTGAAAGGAATCAATAAAGGGAATATAGATAAAGTTCTTATAATATCCGAGCAGGATAAGACTCAGAGCAACGGATTTAAGTTGGATAAGGAAGGAACCGGTTCACAAATAGGGTGGTGGACGAGTGGAACAAGCTTAGCAACTTTGTTATTAGTGCTGGAACCTGGAGAGTTTTAAAAGGAGGCTAGATAGATTCATGGATGACAGAGAGTGGTAGTAACTCTCGACATGAGCTACCATGCACAGGCCAACCGGCCTATTGCAGACACCTTATGCTCTTGGCGGTGGGTTATGTGTATACCTTCGTCAGCCAGTGCCCTACCAGCTGAGTATTTCACCCCTGCTCTGTGTGTGTGAAGATGTGTATAGAGTGTGTGAGTTACTCTATCCTTACACACAATATAAACGTCACAAAAACTGTCTCGTTACCAACACTGAATTCCTGACATAAACCCTTAACATTATTACTAGTTAACCGTAATAAGAAAACACGCAATTAACATCAGTACAAGATGACGTCATGTAAAACCCGCTAATTAGAACGCAGGATGGCAGTGACGTGCTTCCCTTTTTATGCAGTTATTGTAATTCTTGACGCCGGTGATCTGTAGCCATAACGCCGTCACCGTTTAATTAATTAGCATCGAATACACTTGTAAAGTTGTGATAATTACAGAAAAAATGTGTCCTCAAAAAACAAGTCAAAATTAAACTGCGTATCAACAGTCATTAGTGGACACTAATAGGATTAAGTAATAAATAAATGGGAAAAAAGTACCTCAGTATCAATTTAATAATAACCTGTAGAAAAAGGGGAAGAAAAGTTCTCGTTATATTTTTGGTAGGCCCTAGGAGGAGGTGGTGTGTGGACTGCCTCTCATCCTTGAGTTACTCGTTTATGATCATTTTCGTGTTTTATTTATTGATTTTATTTGATTTATTTGTTTTCGTCTTCGTTAAAAACTGCTACAAAGTAATTTAAATCTCTCATAGTAACGGTAATATATGAGTGATAAGATAATTATTGAATTGTTGTACCGTAAAGAGTCGTTAGTGCTTGTTTGATAGTTCGCTCGTTTGTTTCTTTAATTACTTCCAATAAAGCTCACCAAGGTTTTATTTTAGAGTAATAAGATAAGTAAGAATATAATTGATATACGTCATTATTCTAACATCAACAACGATTTATACGATAGAGAATTAAAAATAAATAAATTTTGGCGATATGGCAACATGTATGGGGCAGCTGGACAGCTACACCATCACTCCCTGGTCGTGTCCTGTACAGTACATGGTCACGGTGGACATGTGCATTATTCCTTACAAACTTGATACTCTTTCGGTGTTAAATACTGATATAAGTGGAAGTGTTCGGTGTTGTGAAGTGCTGGAGGACTCGTAACGTGAAGTGTTGTGTTAATATATGGGAAATATTGGTTAAAAGGTGAAGTGACTTAGAGGATATTTGTCACTGATGCCAAGTGAAATGTTATGGGACTGTAGTGGAATTCTCCCCTACAAACGCTGTTTGTCGCTACCTAGCCGACCCCACCTATTCCCCAGTGTATGCCTCGTGACCTAGGTCACGGGGGTCAACTACTAAGCCACGCCTACCCCCGCTATTTAAGACCTGATCTCGCGGTGATCTGCCTCTCCCTCTCGCTCTCTCGCTCACTCTCTACATACAGCCACAGCCAGCAACACCACCTCCTCTGCCGCTGCCCGGTGGGCCTCGCTCCTCTGCCTGCCTGGCGGTCCTCTCTCCCGCTGGCGAGCATGGCGACCCACAAGCTGTCCTCCTGTGAGCATCCTCACCAACCAGCTCTCTCTACATCACGCTTGTAACCACGCTGCCTTCCCAGCACCAAGCTGCATTGTACATTCAATACAACATGTATATAGAGAGCACATTGTGAGTTTCCTTTCTCCATTCCATCCTGAGTGTGAACCAAACAATCATCATACCCCACAAATGGTGACCCCGGAGTGACCACTCACACAGGATGGAGGAGAAACTGATCACGCTCCCAGTCTTCAAGCAACATGGAAGACTGGCTTATCCACACAAAAGCAGCTGTCATCGACTCTACAACTACAGTTTCTACACCGCAGGTCAGACACCCTAGAGCAGCTCTG
This sequence comes from Homarus gammarus, assembly GCA_958450375.1. Taxonomy (NCBI): domain Eukaryota; kingdom Metazoa; phylum Arthropoda; class Malacostraca; order Decapoda; family Nephropidae; genus Homarus; species Homarus gammarus. The sequence continues at coordinate 16,659 of CAUDMG010003095.1, read as the reverse complement.
CTACTCTAAGCAGACACCAGCTCCTCTTCCTGCCCCAAGCACCACGTCCTACCGACCCCAGCACACCCGTCCTGCCTCAGACGCCGACCCCGGCCCAGCAGTAACCCCCGCCGCCCTGACGCGGCCTCTGTTCCTGAGTGCGGACCCACACACCCCTCTTTTCTCCCTCAGGTACTCCCTGCTAATGTCCTGCACCCTGCTGCTGTCGTGGACCCAGCTGCTGTCACGAGCCCTCATCCGCTGCTGCTGACACAGCCCCTGCTCCTGACCCAGGCCCACACACCCCAGCAGGCGCATCTGGCGACTCTGTACCTGCCGTGAGGGAAGCACAACATTCATCGCCTCCACACACACTTATTCTCCCTCTCTACTCCCACAGATATTGTGTATCTAGACAGTTGTCGCCAGCGACCGGCTCATCCACGCCATCGCCGTTGTCTCACATGAGGCACGCACCGCCCGTTCTGCCTCACATGTGCTATGCAACTCTGCAGACAACAAGTCTCCTACACAGCCTGGAGGGAAGGGGGAGTACTGTAGTGGAATTCTCCCCTACAAACGCTGTTTGTCGCTACCTAGCCGACCCCACCTATTCCCCAGTGTATGCCTCGTGACCTAGGTCACGGGGGTCAACTACTAAGCCACGCCTACCCCCGCTATTTAAGACCTGATCTCGCGGTGATCTGCCTCTCCCTCTCGCTCTCTCGCTCACTCTCTACATACAGCCACAGCCAGCAACACCACCTCCTCTGCCGCTGCCCGGTGGGCCTCGCTCCTCTGCCTGCCTGGCGGTCCTCTCTCCCGCTGGCGAGCATGGCGACCCACAAGCTGTCCTCCTGTGAGCATCCTCACCAACCAGCTCTCTCTACATCACGCTTGTAACCACGCTGCCTTCCCAGCACCAAGCTGCATTGTACATTCAATACAACATGTATATAGAGAGCACATTGTGAGTTTCCTTTCTCCATTCCATCCTGAGTGTGAACCAAACAATCATCATACCCCACAGGCCCATAACTTGATTGGATTAATGGAAATAAATAGTGTTAACGGAGGTAGTGAACCTAATTGAAGGCTAAAGAAAAATTCACTCGTGGAATCCCTTTTTCTAGTGAACATTAAAAGTACGACCAGGTACCGTTGTGAATTTTCCAAGTGTCCTTTTTGAAGTGAAGTCAATTAAAACATGTGGGAACTACAAGAGTATTCACCACAGTTAACTACACCAGGACTTGATTCACCCTCCGCCAGGAATTTAAATTAAGGTATGATTAAAACTTTGGTTTAGTTAAGTGTTATGTATTACAATTGGCACACACAGCTATTAAAATTGTTATGGGTTAATACGTCTGACTCGCCGCTACCCAACATCAAATACAATATCATATCAGTACACTTTACATTCAGAAACATTAAGTAAATCTAACATTAAACCTTACCAACACACACAGTAGGTTTAGGTCTGGTTTTGTTGGGGTTTTTACTCATGTGTATAACGAAAAACCGTCCCTGCCTATTAGGTTTATGGACATGAAGGTTATGAATGGATAATAATCACAATTTTACATTAGACAAAATTATGATTATCTAAGGACGATGAAACGGGCTGTGATTATGGAATTTTTCGTTGAATTACTATCCTGAACTTATATTTAACTTGTGGCAAACATTAAGAGTCTGTGAGCTTTTATTGACCGCTACACCTATGGTTAACGAGTGAGTTTCTTTATAGAAAGTTGATATATTTAACTGAAGGGATGAAGGTCGCTACGGTGGCTGAGGTGTAACCACGGCTTGTTCAACAGAGCGAGTATCTTCATCACATTGTATCCAACTAATTATTAGTTTGGTCTTAAAAACCGGTGTGTGTTGTTAAAGTAATGATTATAACTTACTACAGGAGCACTTTGAACTCAGTTTTCGTCGATTATTTTTAGAATGTGACTTGAATGTACCTGTAGTTTAACGGAGTGTTCAGGTGTTTGAGATGAGTAAAAAATGTTCTGGATTTACTGAGGTCACGATATGTAGTCTGTAGGCTGGTCGCTTCGGGGTGGTAAAAGTCTCAGGAAAGTAGCTTTGATATTATCGGAAAACGAATCACGGAGAACAGGTAAATTTTGATATGTATCACTTAGTGTTTTATTTAATTTTAAAATCAAACTTTAACCATTAATGATTTCTGTCAGGTTGTTGGAGAGACGAGGGCACTTGGGCCACCAAGTACTTGTTGTTTATTCTCAGCCTCAATACCAAGCCCGTTAGATACAAGCAACACGTTTAACGTAAACAAGATCCATGGACAGTCCCGGATTATCCATTAGGCACAGTTGTCTTAAGTGTCACTTCCGGGTCAAGGCTGTACTTGACCTAAAGAGATAAACAAATGGAATTCTTGGATCAAAAGCTCCGCCATGTTTACATCTGAGTCAAATGAAAACTGAAATAATTATTATTTTTTACTTAAATTATTAACAATTATTATCTATCAATCAATTATCTTATTACTTATAATAACAAATAATTTCTAATTAATTAATGACTTAACTTATTTTTATAAATTACATTTATTAGATATTAACTACAACGCTTACTTGATCATAATAACAAAGGGACCAATTATATAAACGTATTTTTCAATTAATTTTCTTATTTTTTAAAGTATTTTTACAACACAAATACAGTGTTAGGACAGGCCAGGAATCCAATGCTCTGTTTGTTCATTTGAGGGATAACAAGCATTGCATTGACTGGGATAATGCCTCCTCAATATTACCATGTAATTCAATTGATAGTAGGAACATCATAGAATCTAGTCTTATTAAACATACAGAAGCATTCAACATGAATTTGAGTAACGGCATGTACAAGATGGACAATTTTGTAATTAAGAAGATTTGTAACCAGGTGAGAAGGCCGGGTCACCTGACCATCTGACCTGACCACCAACCGTTGTGTGCTATTTAAAGATTAGTAGGGTCATTACCTAATACCTGACCATTGTGGACCTGGTCTCACCCTCCTCTTTATATATACACCTTGGTTTGTATTTCTCTCTCTAGTCTGTACTCACCCCTGAAGATGTGAATTACACGAAAGCGCTTGGGAACTTCGTGTTTTCTTCTTTCCTGGTGGTTATCAGCATATACCTAGATCACGCGCACCTACAGTGATTTACTTGCATATATATATATATATATATATATATATATATATTTTATGAAAATCCACAATGAAAACGTGGATAGGATAAATCTTGATAAAATCACACGGGAAAATGGAAACAACGGAGTACCTTAGCTTTCGTCTTTATTCAAGACATCTTCAGAGGCAACTGGATTACATGGACAGAGAGAGGCTTAAATATACAGGGTGACCTAAAAAATATGAGGTCAGGTCAAAATGATGACATCCACTAATCCCCACACCAACACACACGTAGAGGAGCTTAAGAGAAGGGTGGTGACGTGACTAGTCAAGTCAGGTCAGAAAAAAAGGGAATGTATGATAGTTATATATATATATACACATACATACATACATATATATATATATATATATTTTATGAAAATCCACAATGAAAACGTCACCCTGTATATTTAAGCCTCTCTCTGTCCATGTAATCCAGTTGCCTCTGAAGATGTCTTGAATAAAGACGAAAGCTAAGGTACTCCGTTGTTTCCATTTTCCCGTGTGATTTTATCAAGATATATATATATATAATATATATATATATATATATATATCATGTAGATCCACAAAGAAAACGTGGATAAGATAAATCTTGATAAAAAAATTGAGAGAAATAAATGGATCCCTTCCATTCCTTGATATCCTTATCATGAGAAATGGCCAAAACTACACACTTTTTATCGAATCACCTGGAGTCTACCAAAATGTCAGTTTTTTCTGTTATGTTCTTAAGATGTCTGCGTATTTGTGACTGAATTTATTGACGATGAATTGAAACATATTCGTTCCATTGCACAGAAACTTGGGTATCCTTCTGTGTTTGTTGATCGTTGTTTTAAAAGGGCTAAATAATCCTTTCATTCCTCTCAAACCAGACAAATTCCTACACTTAAGAATATTCTGACTCTGCCCTATCGTAATGAATTTGTCCCGTTAGTTCGGTCCCTAAAGCTGCTAAATATTAATG
>CAUDMG010003095.1:0-2500 GCA_958450375.1 Homarus gammarus | reverse complement strand
TCAACAAATCACAAATATGTGGTTTACGGACCTGTAATACTCTAGAAACTCAAATTAAAAATAATACTAATAATAATAATAATGATGACATTTAATTCTGGATGTTACGTTAATCAGCTAAGCTCAAACAGGTAACTTGCACTTACCTTAACCCCTTTCTGTAAAACAAAACAATATTGTATTAGATATAGAATGTATGTGCGTCCATTAAACAGGCTGCTTTATGAATCATAGTACTAACACAACCAATATTTAACATCTCTACATAATAAGGATTACAAAACACAATTATGTTGTGGTTGCCGAGGTAGTGGTAAGGCTAACTGAAACAATTTTATTGATGTATTAAACAATGTAATGTATTAACTCAGTCACTATCGAGTCTCACCCAAGAGGCATATATCGCTGTTTTCTTCTCTTATTCAACAGTACATTTCCTTTGATGAATAAAATACAAATATGGTGATGGACAAAAAAAAATCATGAAAACTGCTTAAGAGGCAAATCTAAACCTATCCAAAAGTTATCAAATGTCTTTAGTTTTACCTATATATGCTGCCCTACAGCTAGCACACGTAAAGTGATAAACAACTGAGGATTGCAGGTGTGTGGGTATGGTGTCTTTAATTTTAAAGAATTTCTTAATTCAACTCTGGGTTTTAAAGACTAGTCTAAGAGAAATTTGTGGATAGAATTCATTGAAAAGCTTCTTAAGTTTATTTCTAAGGGTGAAACTGAGTGGGCCTGTGTACGGGATGGTGAGATAGAATATTTAGGGACAGTGTGTATTTGAGGCTGTGTGGGACTAAAAAACCTAATTAGCGTTTTGCCAATGTAAGTGTCTGTAAATCTCTTTGGGAAGCCATTATTAAAGAGTAGTTACTTTATGTATTTTAGTTCAATGTCCAAGTGGAAATAGCTTGAACAGATATTGAAGGCTCTGTTGGTAAGAGTACGTACTAGATTATGTTTGTAATGAAGAGGAATAAAAGATGAAAATTTTGAACTCAAACCAGTGAAAGTTGGTTTTCTGTATAAGGCTGTCTCGAAACTGTTATGAAGACGGTGGATATTAACATCAAGGAATGGAAGAATATTTTCCTCTTCCAATTCACAAGTAAATTTGATGTTGCCATGTTTCGAATTTAAATAATTTAGGAACATAGGGACGTGATCAAATGATCTGAAAATTAAAAAAGTGTCATCAACATACCGACGATAGAACAAAGGCTTAAATTGGGGGGAACATTCGGGAAGCCAAAGCTTCTCGTGGTGACAGAGGAAAGCGTTGGCCAACGTGGGACCTAAAGGTGAACCCATAGCAACACCATCACATTGTTTAAAGCTTTGTTATTAAATAAAAACAAATAATCATTTAAAGCTAGTTTTAAAAATCTTTAAATGTGTAGGAGGGTGTAGAGATGTGTAGGAGGGTGTAAAGAGTGTGCTGAAGATGTGTAAGGATGGATAGGGATGTGTAGGAGGGTGTAGAGATGTGGAGGGTGTAAGATGTGTAGGAAGGTGTAAAGAGGGTGCCGAAGGTGTGTAAGGATGGATAGGGATGTGTAGGAGGGTGTAGGGATGTGTAGGAGGGTGTAGAGATAAATTTATGTAACATATTATCAGTTTTGAAGTGACCATCACTAAGGTTTATTGATTTTAATTCCTTAATCAAACTAGCTTCAACCAGAAGTCTTCCTGTGACACAAGATGATTTGAATACTTCTAAGCTTTTTCCCCAAGTAATGGGATGATTATTACTCCTAACATGAACCAACAGGGCACTGCTAAGGTGTTGTTTGATTCTGAGCTGCAGTGTTTTTCCTGTCTGTCCTACATAATTACAATTACATTTGCTATTACACTTGCTATTTCTTATTAACATATTGGTAATGGTTGAGTCATACATGAAAACAACATTAATATTTAGCAGCTTGAGGGACCGAACTAACGGGACAAATTCATTACGATAGGGCAGAGTGAGAATATTCTTAAGTGTAGGAACTTGTCTGGTTTGAGAGGAATGAAAGGATTATTTAGCCCTTTTAAAACAACGATCAACAAACACAGAAGGATACCCAAGTTTCTGTGCAATGGAACGAATGTGTTTCGATTCATCGTCAATAAATTCAGTCACAAATACGCAGACATCTTAAGAACATAACAGAAAAAACTGACATTTTGGTAGACTCCAGGTGATTCGATAAAAAGTGTATGAAACTGTCTACCTGTGTGGGCTTTCTGTATATCTTAAATTTGTAGTTTTGGCCATTTCTCATGATAAGGATATCAAGGAATGGAAGGGATCCAGTTATTTCTCTTTCAATTTTTTATCAAGATTTATCTTATCCACGTTTTCTTTGTGGATCTACAAGATATATATATATATATATATATATATATATATATATATATATATATATATATATATATATATATATATATATATATATATATATATATATATAAATCCCTCAGTTGAGTTAAATTACATATTTAG